>JAFEMH010008231.1:0-55312 GCA_022495995.1 Adenophora triphylla var. japonica | reverse complement strand
TTTGGAAATTTTGAAATGTCACGAGAATTAAGGAATATTATTATAGTATTAGGAGAGAGAATGAGTGGAAGAAGTGTTGTGAGTGTGAAAAATTAAATAGGAGAGAGAATGAGTGGGATGAATAGTTAGGAGAGAGAATGTCATGAGTGTAAAAGTAAAGTATGAGAGAGAATGAGTGGGGTAGAAAGAGTATAAAAATAATAATAAAACTTTCTATTTTGGGATTTCTTAAGATTAAAGGGACCCCAAAATAGAAACTTTTCTTAAGATCTGGGACGGAGTGAGTATATTTTAAGGATCAATCATTCAATTTTTGTGATTACATGTAATTTTATTATTTTAAAATCATAGCACTCACGTCATATTTTGATTTACTTTTTGCCGCTAATTTGTTATTATTCTTATAATTATTGTAATTATTATATTTTAGGGATTCTTATCTTCGAGTTTAAAATATTTAGAAAGGATTTTTGATATCCCAACTAAAGATAAGAATTAGATATTTTAGAATGAGTTGAGTTGAAATTTAAAAATCGAAAATAAAAATATTATTTGAAATTAAATTAAAAAGGATCAGCTTTATTTTAGTTTCGAGTTTGAATTTGAAATCCGAAAATGAAACTCTTCATTAAAATGTAATACATGGCAAATTTGATAATTAGTGAACATAGGGATGATGTGGAATTCCACGTGGCTCACTGTATGAGCCTGAAATATTTCGCTTTTATATATTATATAGATAGATTGTAATTATTATTATTTTATGAATTCTTATCTTTGAGTTTAAAATATTTAGAAAGGATTTTTGATATCCCAACACTACAAAAAAGTCATTATTAGGACGGAATTTTGGGTCGGGAGAATTCTCTAGTCCATATTATCTCCTTAATAAGTCGCTAAGCATCGCTCAAAATTGGTTTATATATTAAAGACCCAAAACAGATTATTAAGGACAAACTGAGCCGGTCCCCTAAAGATAAAAATTATATATTTTAAATTGAGTTGAGTTGAGTTGAGTTGAAATTCAAAAAATCAAAATAAAACTCTTTTTTGAAATTAAATTAAAAAGGATCATTCATTTTAGTTTGAGTTTAAATTTCAAATCAAAATGAAACTCTTCATTTGAATGTAATACATTGCATTGATAATTGGTGAACATAGAGATGATGTTGAATTCCCACGTGGCTCACCGTATGAGCCTCGAAATGCTTTCTCGCTTTTATATATTATATAGATTCTTGTATTAGATTAGGAAACACAATCTTAGAAACCTTCTCCTTCTAGGAGATTTCTCATTGTAATCATAATCAAATTGAGTCTTTCAATTCAATTCCTCTATTCCATGTTTTGATTGACTTCGTCTAACCCTCCTTATTCTAATATGGTATCAGAGCCAAGATCCATAGAAGAACTTCTCCGCAAAACCCTAGCGGCAAAACCCTTGGCCGAAACTCACCCTCTCTACCTCCTACATCACCCACCCCAACCCCAATCCCGCCTACCAAAGCAACCCTACCAAGCCGTACCCCTTCCCACCACCACCTTCAAAATCCCCCTCATAAATTCCTTTTATCTCAATGTAACGTTGAGTATTATTTTTCCCCTTCGATTTTTCTTCTTATTTTTTTTTATCTCAATGTAACGTTGAGTATTATTTCTCCCTCTCAATTTTTTTTTATCTCAGTGTAATGTTGAGTTTTTTTTTTCTCCTCTTCACTCAACCTCCCTTTGAAAAAAAAAACCCGACCAAAGTCGTCCTTGAGACGTAAAACAAACCTCAAACCAAAGTCGTCCTTGAGACGTAAAATAAACCTCAAACCCAAAGTCGTCATTGAGACGTTAAACAAAACCCAAACCAAATTCGTCTGTGTGACGTAAAACTCATAACCCAAACCAAAATTTCTCATCGTTACGACGTAAAAATAATCTTCAAACCCAATTTTTTGTCGAGACATAAAATCGTCGTTGAGACGTAGTCGATGAGACACAAATTCCTCGTCGTTACGACGTAAAATAAACCCTCAAACCCAATTCTTTGTCGAGACAAAAAATCGTCGTTGAGAGGTGATCGATGAGACACAAAATTCCTCTTCATTGCAACGTAAAATTATCGTCATCAAAACGTAATTCCAAAAAAAAAAAAAACAATGGCCGCACGATCGTGCGTACAAATTGGCACGGCCGTGCAAACTCAGTCGTAACTTCAGCAACAGCGAAATCTTCCGCAACAGTAACATCAACATCTTCGGCAACAACAAGTCTTCGTGTAATTATGTCCAAGATTGGACTCTCCTATCGGCCGTCCATCTTGCGGGAGCATATTTGGAATATAATATCATTATATTATATTCAAGTATATATTGTATATATAGATTAGGAAACACAATCTTAGAAACATTCTCCTTCTAATCCTTGTATTAGATTAGGAAACACAATCTTAGAAATATTCTCCTTCTAGGAGATTACCTCCTCATTGGAATCCTATAAATATGTATCTATAACATCATAATCAATTGAGTCTTTCAATACAATTCTTCTCTTCCATGTATGATTGACTCCGTCTAACTCTCCTTATTCTAATAATACATGACTGTGTGATTAACAATTTCAAGAAAGTATGTCAATTACAAATTACTCTTAACAAGTAAAAAAACAATGGACTACCTATCTATGTTTACGTGGCATGAGAGAAGATATGAACATAACCTTTTATACTTTCTACTATTTTCAACATGAAAATCTCCAGAAAAACAATCAAGAAGTGGATGAATTGTCAAGATGCAGCGAAACACCTCTTCCTCGGGATTAGATTGACCCCCATTGTTCTCGCTCATGCTCATTTCCACCTTCCCCATGTATAGAAGCATCAGGCCTCACCAAATCACAAACTCCTTAAAGAACTAATGGGATGCTTACCAGACAAGAGAAGGGTGCCCAATTTTGAACATTTCCTTCATTGTTGTACAATTACACCTTAAGATGTGACTACATTCGATCTGATATTATTATCACAAAAGAATGTAATCAAATGCGTGAAGGTGATGCATAACAACACAAAACATGCTGAAAGAGTTCAAATACTACTAATTCCAAGATGTAGCTGGCTCAAAGGTAAAGTAGTCAATCAACTTACCATCATGGTCATAAAACACTCACCATTGTACCAAAAAATAAATAAATTAAACACTCACCTAAAAACTTGCCATCGTTTTGCACGTTGTACAACAATTAAACTTCAATGACCTTTCGTTAATTGCTTGATTCTTTTAAAAGACAAGAGAAGGGTGCCAAAATTTGAACTTCTCCTTCCTTAAAAGAATTCAAATATACTAATTCCATGATGTTGTCGCCTTAAGGCCAAGTAGCCAATCTACTTAACATCATGGTCATTAAACACTCACCTAAAACATACCCTCTTTTACATGTACAACAATTCGGACAGTCTTGGCAAAAACTAACTTTGGAAACCTTCATTTGCTTGCATGAACCTAAGAACTTTCTAATTTACATTCAAAATAATTGTAAACAAAATATTTCTTACAATCCATAATACTACATGGTACCAATTGAAGAGACGTGGTTGACCAAACACACAAAGTAAGGACAGTGGCAAAAAATGAACTCATCCATGTTTATGTCGCACCTGAAAACAATGTGCATGCATTCACAGGAGCACCTATAGGTCACTTCAAGCAAATAAAATGAAGATGCTAGAAACAGAACTTACCAAGTCACTGTGGTACTATAAGTACTTACTAGATCAGTTCCTTGCATAATACCTCAAGAAGCTGATCTATAAACACTCCCATCATCAGCACACCTTAATAATTTAGTTGTAACATTGAATACAAAATAAATGTATCATGTTAAATAATTAGAAAATACTCCCATCATCAGCACACCTTAATAATTTACCGAGACCACGTCTTCGCTAATCCTCCCTCGAGCGCGGTCGCCCTCAAATGCAGCGCGGTCGCGCACAACGCCAGAATCTCGCCCTCTGCTTGATCAGTCGAAACTTGTGCTACATCATTTTCCCCCACTTTAAAAGGATTCATCCCCGAATCCGCATCGCTATATAAAGGATCATCCGGGTAAAAATCAACCAAATCCGACACATTGAAAGTAGGCAAAATATTCCAACCAACCGGCAAATCCACCACATACGCATTGTCATTTATCTTCTTCACCACTTTGCACGGGCCAATCTTCTTCGGATGAAGCTTGCTATATGTACCTTGAGGGAAACGTTCCTCTCGTAAATGAACCATAACCATATCCCCCACAGAAAACACCTTTTGACGCCGTTTCCGATCTGCAGCTTCCTTGTACTTTGCGTTGGACTCTTCAATGTTCCTCTTCACCTCCGCTTGCACATAATCAACCATTTCAGCCAAATTTTTCGCAGCAACACTATACCCCGGTAAGCTAGGCAACGGAATCAACTCCAAAGTATGAGTAGGAGCCCTCTGATAGACTATTTCGAATGGAGACATATTTGTAGTTCGATTGGTCATGTTGTTGAAGGCAAATTTCGCAGTAGCCAACACCAAATCCCACTTCTTGGGATGATCACTACACAAACAACGGACCATGCTACCCAAAGTTCGATTCACCACCTCTGTTTGGCCATCGATGCGGATGAAAAGAAGCTGCTAAATTGCAAACTCCGTACCAAAAATCTTCCAAAGAGTACGCCAAAAGTGACCGAGGAACTTCGTGTCACGATCGAGGTAATAGTCTTTGGAACCCCATGCAAACGAACAATTTCCTTGAAAAACAACCCCGCAATATGCAAGTAAAGATCGCTAGCCTTCCTACAAGGGATAAAATGAGCCATCTTCGAAAAACGATCAACCACAACAAACACTGAATCATTGGACCTTTGAGTACGAGGTAACCCAAGCACAAAGTCCATAGAAATATCCACCCATGGCTTATCAGGAACCGGCAAAGGAGTATACAACCCAAGATTTTTGTGATCGCCCCCTTATTCGTCTGGCAAACCATACATTTCTGCACAATCTTGTAGGTATCCCTCCGAATTTGTGGCCAAAAGTACTTCTTCGTAACTAACTCAACTGTCTTGTCACGCCCATGATGACCATCTCTATGGATCTCATAAATAAGACTCTCACGGACATGCGGAATACATAACTTGTCCATGAAGAACAAAAATCCATCTTGCAGCAAAAATAAGCTAGCTTGAACACCATCACGACACTTGGCCCAAGCATCTGCAAAATCAACATCAGTCTCATACAAGTCCTTCATACACTCAAACCCGATAACCACATTCTTCATAGTAACTAACAAATGTGCCCGACGACTCAAAGCATCCGCAACCTTATTAGTCTTCCCACTCATGTGTTTGATAACAAAAGTAAACTGCTGCGAATAAGCCACCCAACGAGCATGCATACGTGAAAGAGATTTCTGACCATTCATATACTTCAAAGCCTCATGATCAGTGTGAAGAACAAATTCACGATGCAATAAATATTGCTCCCAATGCTTAATAGCCTGAACCACTGCATAAAACTCAAGCTCATAAGGTGTCCACTTTCGTTTAGCCTCCTCCAACTTTTGACTCATGAAGGCAACCGGCCTCTTCTCTTGAATCAAAACAGCCCCTATCCCAATCACAGAAGCATCCGTCTCAAGCTCGAAAGGCTTAGAAAAATCCGGTAAAGCTAGTAAAGGAGCACTAGTCAATTTCTCCTTAATTAGAGCGAAACTAGCATCCGCCTCATCACCCCAATGGAAACCTCCTTTCTTCATACATTCAAGAATCCTGAGCCACAATGGAACTAAAATTGCGAATAAAACGACGATAAAAAGTAGCCAAGCCATGAAAGCTACGCACCTCGCTAACAGTAGTAGGAGTAGGCCACTCTCGAATAGCCTTTATCTTAGCATCAACTTGTATACCCTCCGCAGAAACAATGTATCCCAAGAATAATAATTTATCAAGCATAAAACAACACTTCTTGAGATTTATAAACAATTCATTCTCCCTCAATGCCTGCAACACTGACTGTAAATGCCCAACATGTTCCTCCTCCGTCTTGCTAAAAATCAAGATATCATCAAAATAAACCACCAAAAACTTACCATTGAAGGGCTTCAATACTTGATTCATCAAACGCATGAAAGTACTAGGTGCATTTGATAAACCAAACGGCATCACCAACCATTCATACAATCCCTCTTTGGTCTTGAAGGCTGTTTTCCACTCATCACCCGGGCGAACACGTACTTGGTGATAGCCACTCCTTAGATCAATTTTAGAAAATATCTTAGCACCACGAAGCATGTCTAGCATATCATCAAGACGAGGAATGGGAAAACGATACTTAACCGTAATTTTATTAATAGCCCGACTGTCTACACACATACGCCAAGTCCCATCTTTCTTAGGAACCAATAGAGCCGGGACTGCACAAGGGCTCAAGCTCTCCTGAATATAACCCTTCTTCAGTAAATCCTCCACCTGCTCCTTCAAAATTGCATGTTCAGCCGGACTCATTCTATAATGAGCTAGATTAGGAAGAGATGCACCCGGAACCAAGTCAATGTTATGCTGAATATTACGCAAGGGAGGCAACCCTGCAGGCAGCTCATCAGGCATAACATCACGATACTCATGTAACAAAGCCTCCAAAGACTTGGGAACCAAACAAACTGAACCGGACACACCCTTTCTTACCACCGCAAAAACACATGTAGCTTCATCAACATCACTCAGAAATTCATTAGCAGTGCAAAGAGAAACAATAGGTTTCTTCATCTTCTTAACATAAGGATCTCTATCCCGTAAAGGACACAAGTTAAAACGTGCACCATCTTTCTTAAACTGAAGAATATTATCTCTCCCCTTATGTACTACATCAAGATCAAATTGCCACGGCCTCCCCAACAATAAATTGCAAGCAGTCATATCAATAATGTCACAGAGAATAGCATCCTTATAACGACCGATAGAGAAAGGAACAAGACATTGTTCGTGTACCTTAATTTTGCCGACGGAGTTGATCCACCCAACGGAATAGGGTGTAGGATGGGGCAGGACCTCCAATTTTAGCTTGTCCACCAAATCACGAGCCACCAAATTCTCACTGCTCCCACTGTCAATAATGATCTGAATGTCGAAGTCTTTCACCTTCCCTTTGGTGCGAAAAATGCTGTGCCTAGCTGGATCCTCCTTCTCCTTCGGCGTAGTCAACATAAGTCTATTAACTACGAAAGACCCATGATCTTCCACACCCTCGTCATCACCATTGGGATCCTCCCAATATTCCGGACCATCTTCCTCCTCTCCGCCATCACCGGTATCGTCACGATCCACCATATTAGTACTCTTACGGAGGTGACAACCACTAGAAATATGCCCGGTTTGCCCACACTTAAAACACTTGTTACCAAAAGTTTTGGCGTAAGGGTTAGTGTTTTGTTGGCCAGTAGAATTATTGGGCTTTCTAGTTTGTGTCGGCTGACTAGCTGCAGGAACATCATTCTTCTCCTCCGACGCCTTAGCACCAATAGCCTGTGTCTTATCTTGAGCCAAACCCTTGCTTCCGGAATAAGAACCTCCAAAGTTCCTGACAATAGGGCGAGGTCTAGAAAGTTGCTTCTCCACCGTGGTAGCCCTGTCAATCGCGTCCTCCAAAAATTCATGAGCATGCAACTCCACCACATCTCTGATGTTGGCACGAAGGCCAGTAACGAATCTCGAAGCTTGCTGAACATCCGACTCTCCCAAATCACAACGAGCTGATAGAGTATGGAATTCATGTGAATATTCCGCCACACTTTTCGCCCCCTGTCTACACTCCAAAAACTTTTGATAGATAACATGACCATAATTCTTGGGTAGAAAACGCTGACGCAAAGCTAGCCTCATCTGTGGCCATGTCTGAATTGGCTCCCGAAACTCCCTACGTAATTGATTACTCAGTTGCTTCCACCACGCAGAAGCACCCCCACGCAATTTATAGGCTACATAGGGTACCTTCCTATCCTCCGAAATACCCATCAACGCGAAAAATTTCTCAACCTCTTCTAACCAATCCGAAAATTCGATCATATTCAAATCACCAGAAAAAGATGGTAAATCAGCCTTGATTTTAGGCAATTGATCATTAAGATTATTACCTTCTCTTCTCCCATGGTTCCTATCACCACCCGGCGGTTGAGCTCGACGGCGGCCCTCCCTCGATCTTCCTGGCTCAAAATCAAGATCATCTCTGTGCCCGCGATTGCCTTCAACCCTCAAACCGCGCAAAGCCTCCAAAAGTTCAGCATGTTGGCGATCTTGGATTGCTGCACGCTCCGTAGCTCGTCGCTCCATACGATCAAGGATCGCTATAACCGCGGCTTGGTTGTCTGCGTTGTTGCCACCGTTGTTTCCCGCCATCTCTTCCAAGGATTGACCTTGCTCTGATACCAATTGATGTCAAGTAAACGCAACGGAACAAAACGAACAGAAAATAGTTGAATAATTCCTCGTCAAAGGATCTTAAACAACCAAAATAACGAACAATTCAAAGGGAACGTTCGACCTCTTCGAATCCACGAATAGGATTTAACAAGCCAATATTGACTTCAAGGAATAATCCTTAATTTGCAAAGCAAAAGTAATTCAATAATAAGAGTTCTCTCTCAACCATAATGAAAACAAAGTATTTATATGACCTAGAAAAAGCTGAAAACCTAATTAAAACGGAATTAAAGAAATACCCATAATAACCCTACTTAAAGTTTGCAAACTGGAAAGAAACTAAATCGCTGTGCTGAAAATCCGTCATAAGCGCGGCCGCCCTCCTCACGAGCGCGGTCGCGCACCTGTTCCGTAACTCTGGTCTCTCGTCAGCGCGGTCGCTCCTCCCTCCAGCGCGGTCGCTCTACTGTGCCGAGACCACGTCTTCGCCAATCCTCCCTCGAGCGCGGTCGCCCTCAAATGCAGCGCGGTCGCGCACAACGCCAGAATCTCGCCCTCTGCTTGATCAGTCGAAACTTGTGCTACATCAACACCTCATCAACTCATTTAAATATTAGATGAATATGGAAAAAAGTATCTTTCCTAACAAATTGAAACACATGTGTGGGCCGGGATGTGATAGCTGAAAAGAGAACTCAAGGGAACACTCAAGAAGTGAATGAAGCGTCAAGATGCAGCGAAACACCTATTCCTCGGGATTGATTGACCGCCATTGTTCTCACTCAAGCATATTTACACCCTTCCCATGTATAGAATCACTAGGCCTCACCAAATCATTTAAATATTACATGAATATGGAAAAAAGTATTTTCCTCAAAAATAGGAACACATATTTGGTCCAGGATGTGATAGCTAAAAAGAGAACTCACCACAGTACAACCATTCCCTCATGTGAAAATGGTATTTTCTAACGTCTAAAAGGTCTCGTAGAATAGTTCATACTCGGGCTGAAATCTTGGAACATCTTCAGAACATCCCATATGTGATTGAAAAGTGACATGGCAACAGATGCAAAAAGCTAGCTATGGCCAGCAGGCAAATGAATAGAAGTTACATGACATTCATATTAAATGGGATACTTACTACAAGCTCTGCCAATCCACAATTGAAGAGGTGTTGTTTGACCAAACACACAAATTAAGGAGAGTGGTAACAAAATGAACTCAAATAAGAGACAATTTTGAATTCAAACTAGGAGATAAGCAAGTGCTACAAGCTCTGCCAATCCACATTGTGCATTGGTCAAGGTTCCACACTTATCACCCGTGTTTATGTTGCTCCTGAAAACAATGTACATTCACAGGATCATCTATAGGCCACTTCAAGAAAATAAAAAAGAAGCATGCTAGAAACAGAACCTACCAAGTCCTTGTGGACAGGATCATCTATAGGCCACTTCAAGAAAATAAAAAAGAAGCGTGCTAGAAACAGAACCTACCAAGTCCTTGTGGCACTGAAAGTACTTAATCAGCTCCTTGCGTAATACCTCAAGAAGCTGCTCTATTACCGCCCTCCCAACATCAACACCCCATATATTTTTAGTTGTAACCTTGAAAACAAAATAAATGTGTCATGTGAAATAATTAAAAATATACTTTAAAACCATAGAATAAGTCAAACCTTTCAATTTATTGCATGATCAAGTAAACCTTGGACACCTATCATCATTAGTAATCCAACAGCAAAAAGGGAACTGCTGCACAGAATCATGCAAAATTAACGATTGACAACCCAAATCATTTATGAAGTAAGTCAAATACAAAGAAAGAATATTACCTAACGAATTGGGACATGTGTGGTCCAGGATGTGATAGCTGAAAAAAGAACTCATCACAGTACACCCATTTCCTCACATGAAAATGGTATTGTCTAACAGCCAAAGGGTGTCAAAAATATTTCTTACTCGACTGAAAGCTTGGAACACCGTTCATGACATCCATATGCGATTGAAAATTAATTTAGCAACATAGAAGAAGCAAGCTCTTGCCTGCAAGCAAAACAAAGAGAAGTTACTTCGCATTCATGATAGTTCAGTGGTATCACAAACTCTAAGAAGAATAAACTAACTAAGCATTTCTCGTAGATTAATAAGATACTTTACCCTAGATTCTTGTCCAGAATAAGTAAAACATATCCTAACGTTGACTGAACATATATATCTTTAGTTTAATGCTCCATTCCTTCACCAGACAAGAAAGGGTGACATACTTCAAACATTTCATTCCTTCGCTAACAGTTTCCAGAGAGTATATCAAACAATCTACTTTGACAACAAGTAAAAAAAGGACTAGTTATCTATGTTTACCTCGCATGAGAGAAGATACGAACAAAACCTTGTACACACAAAAAATACAGTCAAGAAGAGAAAATTACTCTTTGAGTACAATAAAAAGGAATGGAATACATATGGGATAGGAGTACTACTTCATATATATATAGATATACACAAACAATTGGCTGACTGTAAACAATTATAACACAAGCACACAAGCAAAACGTTTCAAAAAAAAAAACAATTCAAAGTAATTTCATAAATCAAAATAAACCCTATTTCAAACATTTGGTAGACAGTTTCAAATAGTTTTCTTAAGCAAAGCTATAATCATACTCCTCAAATATCAATCATTTAGCAGTTAAATAAAGTATGAAAATTAAAATAAAATAGGAAGCATAAAGACTAATACTGCTCTTCCATACACACGAGGGCGCTCATAAGAAACAAACCCAAAACACCTACACACATTAAGGTTCAATATAGTCCCGATAATACCCATTTTTCTCAAAACCCAAAAAGTAAAACGTCAAAAATCAAATATGCAAATAGATTTCTCAACAAAACAGTGATTTTATAAGAATTCATCATCTCGTCAGTGCTAAACCAAGAAATTCTGTTATGAATTTCGCATTTTTATAACTTTGCTATTATAGCATGACTGATAAATCTTGTTTATGGCCGCTAATGGATAGAGATTGAAGTTTGTTCTTGCAAAAATAAAGTAAAAAAGAAAGAATGCCAACATCTTACAGAGATGGGTACTGAACAAAACGGTTTAGGTCGTTGTTGGATCCAATCAAGACAGGGATTGTGTATTGTTGTTCTCTCAGTTCTCTACCAGAGGAGCAAGGACTACATAAACAGGGGAGAGAGAGGGGGCTTTATACAGTTTAATTAATTTTTTATTTTGTAGAGAGAGGCCTATAGGTTACCTTGTTTTCTAAGTTCAACAAGAAAACGAGTGCCCGATCGAATTGATCCGGTCATGTAGTCTCTTGTGGAATTATTATGAAGTGAATAAAGCATCAAGATGCAGCGAACACCTCATTGGGATTCGATTGAGCACCACCGTTCTCACCCAAGCTCGCTTCCACCTTCCCATGTATAGAAGCGCCAAACCTCACATCATTTAGATATTAGATGAATATGGAGAAAATTATATTCCTGCAAATTTGAGTACATGCTTGGTCCAAGATGTGCTAGCTAAAGAGACCCCACCACTGTACACCTGTTTCCTCATGTGAAAATGGTATTGTCTAACAACTTAATGTTGTCAAAGGATACTTCCACACTCAGACTAAAATCTTGGAACATCCTTTTATGGCATCTCATATAGGATTGAAAATAAAATTAGCAACAGTTATATGAAGAAAGCACTCGCCTGCAAGCAAAACAAATCACATTACCCGACATTCATATCAAATGAAATACTAACAACTTTGTTCAGTAGCATCATAATTTTTAATAAAAATAAACAACCTATAAATTTATCAAAGATTTCATGAATATATTTTTTTAGCTTCTTGTCCAGAATAAGTAAAATAAATTATCTTAATGTTGTATGAACATAAATATGTTCTGTTGATTGCTAAATCCTTTACCAGACAGGAGAAGGGTGCCCCATTTTGAACATTTCAGTTTGTTTAGTGTTGTACAGTTACACCTTAAGAATTAACTATTGTTGTAGACCCACCGACTAAGCAAGAAAAGATGTGACCGACATTTGATCCTATACTAATATCACAAATGAAAGTGATCAAATGCGTGAAGGTGATGTAAAATAGCACAAAACATACTCAAAGAACTCAAATACTACTAATTCAAAGATGTGGCTGGCTCGAGGCCAAGTTGCCAATCAACTTAACATCGTGGTCATTAATCACTCACCTAAAAACTTCCCATCTTTGCATGTTGTTCAACAATTCGAACAGCCTTGGCAAAAACTAACTTCGACAACCTTTGCTTACTTGCATATGCCTCAGATGATATAGTTTGAGAAACCAATGTAATAAGAAAAGGCCATTTTTCAGCTAATCAGCATTGTGCCATGGTTAAGATTCCATACTTACAATCCGTGTTTATGTTGCTCCTGAAAACAATGTGCATTCATACTAGAATCTATAGGACACACAAATAAAAAAGAAGCATGCTAGAAACAGATCCTACCAAGTCGCTTTGGTACTGCAAATACTTGCTTGATCTAGCTCCTCGCATAATACCTCAAGAAGCTGCTCTATTAACCCTCAATACTTTTAGTCGTAACCTTGAGTACAAAATAAATGTTTTTGTAAAATGATTAGAAAATACTTTCCATAAAAGAAGTCAAACTTGTCAGATTATCGCATGATTAAGCAACCTTTAGACACCGATCATGGGTAGTTATCAAATAGCGAAAAAGGAATTGTTGCACAACATCATGTATAACTATGTGTGGTCCAGGATGTGATAGCTAAAAAGAGAACTCACCACAGTACAATTGTTCCATCATGTGAAAATGGCATTGGCTAACGGCAAAAAGGTTTCGAAAAATATTTCATACTCGGACTGAAATCTTGGAACACCCTTCAGGACATCCCATATGTGATTGAAAAGTAATTTAGCAGCAGAAAGAAGAAACTAGCTCTGGCCTGCACGCAGAATGAATATTAGTTATCTGAGATTCAAATTAAAAGGGATACTTGCTACGTCATAGAAACTTAATTCAGTGGCATCATAAACCCCATAAAGAACTAATGGGAAACTTACCAGACAAGAGAAAGGTTCCCAGTTTTGAACATTTCCTTCATTGTTGTACAGTTACACCTTAAAAGAAAGTAATCAAATGCGTGTAATGAACTCAAATAAGAGATAATTTTGAATTTGAACAAGGTGACAAGGGACAAGGGTTACAAGATATTGAAAACAATGTTCACTCACAGGAGCATCTATAGGCCACTTCAAGCAAATAAAATAGAAGTGTGTTAGACACAGAACCTACCAAGTCGATGTGGTACTGCATGTACTTACTTGATCAGCTCCTTGCGTAATAGCTCATGAAGCTGCTCTATTACCGCACTCCCATCACCAGCACCCCTTAACAAATTTAGTTGTAACCTTGAATAAATAATGAATAGGTCCTGTAAAATAATTAGAAAATACTTTAAAATCATAAAAGAGTGAAACCCGTCAAATTATCACATGATTAAGCAACCTTTGAAAACCTATCATGGGTAGTAATTCAACAGTGAAAATGGAACTCCTTTACAGCATCATGTATAATTAACAATTGACAATCAAAAACTGGACCATCCTTTAACTAGTATGTGTTAATGAACTCGTTCAGTTTGCTGCAAATGTTTCCTTCATCACTGGAAAATACAGGGAGAAGATATACATGACCGCGTGCTTGACAATTTCCAGATGGTATATCAACTGCAAGTCAATGTGGTACTGCATGTACTTACTTGATCATTTCCTTGCGTAATAGCTCATGAAGCTGCTCTATTACCGCACTCCCATCACCAGCACCCCTTAACAAATTTAGTTGTAACCTTGAATAAATAATGAATAGGTCCTGTAAAATAATTAGAAAATACTTTAAAATCATAAAAGAGTGAAACCTGTCAAATTATCACATGATTAAGCAACCTTTGAAAACCTATCATGGGTAGTAATTCAACAGTGAAAATGGAACTCCTTTACAGCATCATGTATAATTAACAATTGACAATCAAAAACTGGACCATCCTTTAACTAGTATGTGTTGATGAACTCGTTCAGTTTGCTGCAAATGTTTCCCTCATCACTGGAAAATACAGGGAGAAGTTATACATGACCGCGTGCTTGACAATTTCCAGAGACTATATCAACTGCAAGTCGATGTGGTACTGCATGTACTTACTTGATCAGCTCCTTGTGTAATAGCTCATGAAGCTGCTCTATTACCGCACTCCCATCACCAGCACCCCTTAACAAATTTAGTTGTAACCTTGAATAAATAATGAATAGGTCCTGTAAAATAATTAGAAAATACTTTAAAATCAAGAATGAAACCTGTCAAATTATCACAAGATTAAGCAACCTTCGAAAACCTATCATGGGTAGTAATTCAACAGTGAAAATGGAACTCCTTTACAGCATCATGTATAATTAACAATTGACAATCAAAAACTGGACCATCCTTTAACTAGTATGTGTTGATGAACTCGTTCAGTTTGCTGCAAATGTTTCCCTCATCACTGGAAAATACAGGGAGAAGTTATACATGACCGCGTGCTTGACAATTTCCAGAGAGTATATCAACTGCAAGTTACATTAACAAGTAAAAAACCAAAGGACTACTTATCTATGTTTATGTAGCATGAGAGAACATATGAACAAAACCTTTTATGCTTTATTCTCTAATTTCATGGTAAAATATCCAAGGGAACAATAAAGAAGTGAATGAAGCGCCGAGATGCAGCTAAACACCTCTTCCTTGGGAATTGATTGACCACCATTGTTCTCACTCTAGCATTTTTCCACCTTTCCTATGTATAGAAGCACTATGCTCACTAAATCATTTAAATATTACATGAATATGTAAAAAAATGAAAAACTGAAACACATGTCTAGTCCAGGATGTGATAGCTAAAAATAGAACTCACCACAGTACAACCGGTCCCTCAAATGAAAATGGTATTGTCTAACATCTAAAAGGTCTCGAAGAATATTTCATACACGGACTGAAAGCTTGGAACATCTTCAGAACATCCCATATGTGATTGAAAAGTGACATAGCAACAGATAGAAAAAGTTAGCTTTGGCCTGCTGCAGGCAATAATAGAAGTTACCTGACATTCATATTAAATGGGATACTTACCAAGTCATAGAAACTTAATTCAGTTGTATCACAAACACAAATAAAAACCAACATAAATATATTCTGGTAATTGCTTGATTCCTTTACGAGACACGAGAAGGATGCCCAATTTTGAACATTTCCTTAAGTGTTGTACATTTACACCTTAAGAATTAATAACTATTGTAGACCTATAAACTAAGCAAGCAAAAAGATGTAACTGACATTTGATCCTATATTGGTATCACAAAAGAAAGTCATTAAATGCGTGAAGGTGATGTAAACCGGCACGAAACATACTCAAAGAATTCAAATACTACTAAGTCCAAAATGTGGCTGGCTCGAGGCCAAGTAACCAATCAAAGAATTCAAATACTACTAATTCAAGCAAAGCATATTCCATAAAAACATTTTAAAAATTTGACAAGTCAGCTGCGAATTTACGATGAGATGGAGGGCGTAATGAAGTCGAATTGAAGTAAAGGGATTTAGTAGAAAAATGACTACATATATATATGTGTGTGTGTGCGTGTGTGTGTAAAATATCATATATGGTTATTTAATTGATATCGAGAAGATGTTGGGTACCAATGATTTGTTCGGTGGCAGGATTGATGACAGGAATATGTTTCTTCTGAATACATTCTCTCCACTTGCCGTCGATGAATAGCTGTTCTGAAGGTATCTGGATCGCCATACTTCCTTCAGCAGACTTCTCATCAGCTATAGACACGCATATATAGGTTGTTTCGTTCAGCTCTCTATTCCTCTCTGCATGTGTGAGTATATATACAATAACTGGAAGAAAGCCTAGCGCATGTTAAAAACTACTTGACAAGCAAAAATGAAGATTGCAACGTGCATGAAATGGACCAATGACTTACATTGTGTGTTCCACACATACCAAGTCGCAGTGGTACTGCAAGTACATATTTTGTCAAGCTCCTTGCATATGACGTCAAGAAGCAGCTCTATTATAGCACTCCCATCATCAGCATCCCTTAATAATTTTAGCTGTAACCTTGAATACAAACAAAGGCATCCTGTAAAATACTATAAAACCAAAAGAGAAGTCAAACTTGTCAAATTACCGCATGATTATACAACCTTTACAAACTGACCGTGGTAGTTATCAAACTGCGAAAGGACTTTAACCTCAGGAAGTGCGAGAGGAGAACTTGTGGTAGTTTCTTCATCTAGGCCAAAATCCAAACAGTACGGGATGAATTGTAAATTTTGCAAGAGGATTGGACATACCGAAGATCAGTGTTGGAGTAAGCAAGGGAAATGCTTGAATTGTGGAGCAACGGGACACTTTAGGAGGAATTGCCCCAGGTTGCAGCGGGGACGAGCTTTAAGCAACGGTCAGCCGGATGGACGACAAAGAGGTGGTACAAAAAGAGATAACGAAGGGGAACCGAAAGAGAAGATCGGTGATCGAGTGTGTGTTTCGGGTCCAGGAGCGATAGATTCCCCAGAGGTCACTAGAGGTATATTCCCTGTCTCAGAAGTTAAGGATCATATTCTTATAGATCTTGTTTCATATCATTATGTGTGGCATAGCGTTTTGCTTCTGTGTGGCATACATTGCTTGAGATTTTGTTTTATTGTTAGAAGATTCTGCTCTTATGAGAGAATACCTCGAACCTCCTTTGGTTTACCACGATGGTGATGTGGTTATGGCTGAGCATGTATTGCCAGTTGATTTGGTATGATTATTAATTTATGATTTTGAGATATACTTGACCTGGAGGGTTAAGAAGTTGTTGTGTATTGGTAGACTATCATAACTAGTGAGTCTTCTTTTTCTATGCCTAAATTGCTTTTATTGGTATTTGATATAGGTAAACTTTAATGTGAAATCTTGTTATATATAGGCATATAAGGTGAAAATTTTGATTAAAAAGTGTGAAGGATAATTGGTATGTGTTAGACTTGCATTGCATAAGAGGTCTTTTCAAAAAAAATTATGTGCTAGTTGAGAGTAAATGGTAAATGTGCTCCCGTCGGTATATTTCATGTGTTGATTCTGAGTATGATAAGCAGAATTGTAATCCTTATTCTGATGGCTTTAGGGTAATTAGAATTGATGATCTCTTTGTTAATTAAAGTTTCGGGAAGATCGTGAAAATAATTTGAGAGTTGGGTTAATGATTCCTTGTGAGGAGTCCCTGTATGCAAAGTTTGGCTAGTATGAGTTGGCTCGAGAGGATTTCAAATTTTGGGTTCTATAGTCTTAAACTCGGATGTTACCATGGATCTTGTGAGGATTGAGTCTGTGATCTTTGAGTTGACAAGTGCTACCGAAGGAAATTTAAGGAATTCTTAAGAATTGTAAAGTCGTTGCTTTGGTTGACTCTAAAGGACGTATAAATGGTGTAGGATGTAATAAGGATGAATCATATTGTTAGTGATGGAGAATAGGTGGGCTTTGGACCCGATCCTTACCTTACCTAGTGGATGTGAGGATCTTGTGAAATTTTAAGTGTGTACTAAAGGAAGATCAGGGTGTAGTGTTATGCAAAATGGGAAAGTGATAGTGTATGTTACGAGGAAGTTAACTTAGATAGAGCGGAATTTTCTTATTTATCGAGAGTGGTTACAATTGTTTGTGTGATTTAAATAGAATCTTATCTTTTGAAGCTCCCTTTTTGGGGTTAGTTACCGATCCTAAGAGTTGGAGGATTTAGTTAGTTGAAAGGAAGAGATTTGAAGACTATCCAAATTCTGGAAGAATAGGTTGTGTTGTGTGACGGATTTCCCTTCAACTTGAGTAGTTTAATTAACCTTAGCGAGTTGCGTATAATAGCAGTTATCACTCTAGCATTGAGATAAAACCGTATGAGGCGTGGTTCAGGAGGAGAATATCAATCTCCAATTTGTTGGGGTGAGGTTGGTGAAGCAAGGCCTAAGGTAATTTAGCGCCAAGGTTTGTTAATCCATTTGGAGTTAAAAAAAAAAAAAAAAGGGGGTAGGTGATTTTACTTATAGACCGACTTGGAGCAGCTTATAGAGTATTTGAAGTTTTAAATGTAATATCGTAATGTATTTGATGACATAAGTTGTAATACTTTTTATTTAGTCATACTTTCTTTGAGGTCGTGAAAGTTCGGGATAGTGATAATTGTATGGTATTCTTGAAACATTAAGTTGTAATATCGTATTATTAATGAAATTAGAAATCTTGAAAAAAGAATCATAGCATTGAAGAGACTAATTGGGAAGTGAAGTCCTAGAGTATTCGGGTTATGAAAATGTATAGTAGAATCATGCCATTGAGAAATCTAATTGAAAATATTAAGTTAGAATGTGTGAAAGGTAACCTTTGCTATTTGAACCTTAGGGTAAGTGACAATCAAATTCGGGACGAATTTTCTTTAAGGGGGAGTGAGTGTAACGACCCCAACCCTAGGCACTAATTTTAAATATCCTATTATGTGCTTTTAATATTTATATTAACTTTATGTGTTCATGTATGTCTTTAAATACTTAAATTAAGATAAATTGGGTGAGAAGTAACTTTATAATCTTTTGAGAATTCATTGGAAATTAAATAAAGAACCTTGGGGAATAATAAAAATAGAAATAGATAAATAGTAAGAGGAGGTTAAAAATGGGTAGAATAAATAATTAGAGGGAAGGGTTAATTTTAATAAAGTGAAAGCCTCTAGTTTTTGGTGGGGGGCCAAAATACTTGTTTCCCCTATCCTTGCCAAGTGTCCCCCTCCCCATTCATCCTCCGCTCTCCCCCCTTACTCCCCTAACCTCCTTCCTTCTTCTTCATTTTCTTCTTACTCTTTCCCCAAAAGCTATGGAAGCTCTCTCCTCCTCATCTTCCCTTTCAAGTCCCTAGCAAACTCAATTCTCCTCCATTTCCTAATCCGGGAGTACTTTTGTGATCGGGGCATCTAGGGGAGTTTAACAAGCTCAAGAAATCCATAATCCATCTCCTATTCCAAGGTGAGTTGTTATGATTTCCCTTCTTATGAATGTTCATGAACTCTTATTTGTTGTTCTTGTTATGATGATAGTTGTGTAAATGCTTTGGAAGCCTCTTTGAAGTTGGGAGATTGGTAAATGACAAAGAATGATACTCTTGTTCTTGGAAGTTGATTTAGAGTAAAAGAAATGGATGGAATTAGATTTAGAAAGTGAGAATTTAATGGTGGTAGTGATATGGGTGGAAAATCAAGTGGTGAATAATCTAGGAGTATATCATTTGGGTTTAAATGATTTAGGATGAAGTTAGGAAAGTCCTTTTAGTGTTCCTAAATATAAGAGAGATTGATGAAAAGGAAAATAAATTAAGTGACAAGGGTTTAGCATTACGGGCTATGGCCGATTCGTCGCTTGGGCGGTCGCCCATTAGGGGCTCGAGCGGCCGCCCGTGGCCGTGTTTGGTGTGCCTTTCCTCCTTTCTTGGGCGGTCGCCCAAGTCCTCTGAGCGGTCGCCCATCCCTCCAAAGAACCTTACCTCCCTTGAATTTCACTTGGGCGGTCGCCCAGTGGCCACGTGGCGGTCGCCCACGGCACCCGTAACCTTCCAGTTTCCGTTCTTGCTAGTTTTACTAATAATCTCGTAGCATGATTCCCAACCATTTTAATTAGTAGAACCTAATCAACAGGATATGAATTGATCCTTTTTAACCTAAGTTAGAGTGGGATACCTTGGCTAGGCCATGACGTCTTATTTGGTCAAAATGGAATTTTGGGAGTAGTTAAATATTGTTCGGAAAGTGGTCCAAACTTGGGAAGTAGGTCTTGCACTTTTATTAAGATTTTTCAAGGTTGAGTAATGACTTCGTAGGATTGGTTTATGGTACTTGATGACTTTACTTGCTCCCATACCTTTGGTAGTTAGCTTGAACAATGTTAAAAACTATAGGTTACACTATTGTGTTAAATGTACATGTATCATTGTAGCATGGTTATTCCAATTGTGAAATTATTGATTATGTGAATACTTTGACGTTCCAAGGGTGGACTATTTGGCCTATTGTTATATTGTATCCCAATTGTGGATTATCTGGCATGTTGATTTCATTGTATCCCGGTGTGGATTATGTGGTTATATTGTTACCTTAATTGAACTCATATTCCTTGGTGATATTATGCATAGTGTATTAAATGGTTGTTCTTGACTATGGTATTGATTTAGCATGAGTATATTTTACCATGTTGCTATATTGTTTATCCCCTTTGTGGATTTATTTCAAGTATCTATTATGTGCTTGAACGTGTTGATATTCGGGGGTATAATGGAATTCAATCAATTATTGATTTGTTCTATAAGTGATTGAAGGTTCATTATACCTGTGACCGTTTCCCTCTGTGGCCGCGAGTGGCGCAAGCTCTTGTATTGAGCAAGAAAAAGCCCTTACAGTTATCTTTGCGATTTGGTGTACCGGTGGAATGCTCTGTATGAAGCCAAGCTTTACAAGATGGCGGCGATAGTAGATGATAATCTAAATTAGGGGTCATATATGTATCCTGTTTTCTTATATGGATCTCTGGGGTATGAGACCTATAAGCGGTGAATATGCATGGGGGCAATTCACCAAAGAGTGGAGTTTTACTCCCACGTTGTACGACTTATTGTTCAGACGGGAAAGGTAAAATGAGGTAACGTAAGGTGTTTACCGCTTTCATAATGTGTTACGTGCTACCATGCTATGTGTTGCATCTTGTTTGGCATCTTGCTGCATTCATAATAGCTCATTGAGATTTATTCTCACCCCTTCCCTTTTCTTGTTTTAGATCGTCTTTGAGACAGATGACTTGAACCAGTGAGGGTAGGGGATAAGAGTTTGGACTTTGCTTTTGGGGACTTGTCAGGTTAAGCATAGGAGTTGGTTATTAGGAGTATTTATTAAGTATTCCTCTTTTGAAATTTGTATGGAAAACTCTTTTGTTAAACAATGTTAATTAGGGTTTTCAATGTAATTGATCAGATTATGGTTTATTAAAGTTGCGGTTGGATTTCCTCCAAGTGGAGATATTATTAATTGATTTTAATTTGGAAATTTGAAAAGTGATTTTCTTTTAAAGGCAAATAAATGTTTTAAAAGGTTAGATGGGTTTTCTTAGTTTGAGCCTCTCCTGCTCGGGACACGCGTTAGGTTCCGGGTTGGGGTGCTCACAAGGCTTCAGCTAGATCTGCCATTAGTGAGGTGCTAACGATATACAATATCCAAAGCTGCTTCATCCAAAGGTATTCTACAATCAATTGCTTCAAGTTTCACCAGTTCTGTCTCTCTTTGTTACTTGCATGCAAACAGAAAGAGTAAAATTTTCATTGATCTTATTACAACAAAAGAGGTTCAGAATGATTGGTTATCTCCAAAATGAACAATATTCAATGTGCCGGGGTACGTCAAGTAAAACCAAAAGTTGTCACCTTTCAATGCTGGGTAAATTTTATTAGAGTTAGGTCTACGTAGTTCAAATCTTGAAGGAAAATCCTGCAACTTATCAGTAATGAATTAAATTTTATAAGAGTTAGGTCTACATTGTTAAATACTTATAAAGTAAAATCCCGAGAAATTGCTTAATGATTCTTCTCATTATTGTTGATGGAAATTAGAAGATGATTATCTAGGATTTTAAACGGTTTTCTGGAGACACCAACAAGAAGAAGGATACTAGTAAAGCAAAACTTGCCACCAAGTTCTAGGCTTCTTGGCAAGTTAAGCAGCAATTTACTACTAGTATTTGGTAAAACATGAGTCTAAGAAAATTAAATATTGGTCAACAAGAAAGCTTACGTTTTTACTCCCTCCATCCCAATATAAGTGTCACTTTACTTTTTTGTCTATCACATAATAAGTGCCGCGTTTCTAAATGAAGAAATAGTTGCAGTGCACTTTTAACATGGTATAAGCAGTATACAAATAAGCACAGAAAATTCCACAAAAAGATTCAAAAACATTGATATGAGTGAACATGAAACCCATGAAAGTTGAATTGTACCGAAATCAAAACAAGCAACCAGGATAGCTGCGTAGATGAGCACCGTATAAAGAAACATAATCGACGGCTATGCAAGCAAATCAAAACTCGGTACCTTTTGCCTTCAATGTTGAGTGATAGAAAATAAAGTTAGATCAACAATTGCAACTTCTTTGACAGGCTATAACTAGTTCCATAGTTTTTCTACCGAAGGATCTGAAAGGAAATTAGAAGTGGATAAACATAACACGCATATTACCTGTGATAGACTATGGAGAAAAACATAGCATTAAATGATGCAGATGTCATTCCCAAATCAAATAAATACCTTGGCAGCAATATCTCCCTAGAACTTTGTATGGTATGACAAGTACATGTGGACCAGAAGCAAAAACTTCCCATATCATTGGTAGTTATCCAAAAACAGAGGTCTTTTCTCTAGTTTTCTGCAAGAACATCCAAAAACAGAAGCAAAAACTTCCCATAAATGAATTCAAAAACAGACATGATTAAAATGTAATTTAGGAACAGAGAGAAGAAGCTAGCTCTGTGCAGGCAGAACGAGTAGAAGTTACCTGACATTCATATTAAATGGTTTACTTACTACTTCATAAAAACTTAATTCAGTGGTATCACAAACTCCTTAAATAATTAATGGGATACTTACCATACAAGAGAAGGGTGCCCAAATTTGAACATTTCCTTCATTGTTTTACAGTTACACCTTAAAGAACTAACGATTGTTGTAGACCCACCAACTAAGCAAGCAAAGATGTGACTGATTTTTGATCCCATATTAATATCACAAAAGAAACTAATCAAAGACGTGACTGATATTTGATCCGTTATTAATACTACCGCACTCCCATCATTGCCCTCCTTAAAAAATTTAGTTGTAACCCTGAATAAAAACTAAATGTGTGGTGAAAAAATAATCAGAAAATACTTTCAAACCTGTCAAATTACATTAGGAGAAATCTCCGGGAACAATCAAGAAGTGAATGAAACGTCAAGATGCAGCGAACCACCTCTTCCTCGGGATTAGATTGACCCCCATTGTTCTCACTCAAGCTCATTTCCACCTTTCCCATGTATAGAAGCATCATGCCTAACCAAATCATTTAAATATTAGATGAATATGGAAAAAGGTATATTCCTGAAATTGAAACAGGCGTGTGGACCAGGATGTGATAGCTAAAAAGACAACTCGCCACAGAATGTGATAGCTAAGAAGAGAACCCTAATTCAAAGTATCAAAATAAAACCCAATTCAAAGTAATTTCAGAAATCAAAAACAAACCCTAATTCAAAATAAACCCTAATTCAAATGATCAGCCAAAAAAAAAAAAAAAAATCAAACCACCGACATCATCTTACGTGTTCTTTCTCAGGTTAACCTTTTGGGTTTAGTTCAAAATTCACACACAAAAAAATATAACTAAAAGAATCAAGTGTGACAACTAAGCGGCTCTTATTTCTTCTTAATTTTAACTTCAATCGGAGAAAAAATAAATAAACTGAGGAGATATAGATGAGAAGTTACTCGAGCTTTGGCTTTATCGGAAGAGACCTCTCTCTCTCTCTGAGACAATATCCTCAACATCTCGGGCTGGAAGTGGCCGTCAACGTTGTTACGAGGGAGGGATTTTCCCAGGCGCCGATTATTTTGTAAGAATCTAGAGAGAGAGAGAAGAGAGGAAATGATCGGAGAGGACCGTGTGTGTGTGTGTGCGCGCGAGAGAGAGAGAGATTGAAGAAAGCTAGGGATTGAGGGGTATATATAAGAAGGGTTTTCTACCGTTTATTGCAAGCTTGGAAACTAAGTCATCCAACGGTCAGATCCTTTTATGGCATCTCATATAGGATTGAAAATAAAATTAGTAACAGTTATATGAAGAAAGCACTCGCCTGCAAGCAAAACAAATCACATTACCCGACATTCATATCAAATGAAATACTAACAACTTTGTTCAGTAGCATCATAATTTTTAATAAAAATAAACAACCTATAAATTTATCAAAGATTTCATGAATATATTTTTTTAGCTTCTTGTCCAGAATAAGTAAAATAAATTATCTTAATGTTGTATGAACATAAATATGTTCTGTTGATTGCTAAATCCTTTACCAGACAGGAGAAGGGTGCCCCATTTTGAACATTTCAGTTTGTTTACTGTTGTACAGTTACACCTTAAGAATTAACTATTGTTGTAGACCCACCGACTAAGCAAGAAAAGATGTGACCGACATTTGATCCTATACCAATATCACAAATGAAAGTGATCAAATGCGTGAAGGTGATGTAAAATAGCACAAAACATACTCAAAGAACTCAAATACTACTAATTCAAAGATGTGGCTGGCTCGAGGCCAAGTTGCCAATCAACTTAACATCGTGGTCATTAAACACTCACCTAAAAACTTCCCATCTTTGCATGTTGTTCAACAATTCGAACAGCCTTGGCAAAAACTAACTTCGACAACCTTTGCTTACTTGCATATGCCTCAGATGATATAGTTTCAGAAACCAATGTAATAAGAAAAGGCCATTTTTCAGCCAATCAGCATTGTGCCATGGTTAAGATTCCATACTTACAATCCGTGTTTATGTTGCTCCTGAAAACAATGTGCATTCATGCTAGAATCTATAGGACACACAAATAAAAAAGAAGCATGCTAGAAACAGATCCTACCAAGTCGCTTTGGTACTGCAAATACTTGCTTGATCTAGCTCCTCGCATAATACCTCAAGAAGCTGCTCTATTAACCCTCAATATTTTTAGTCGTAAACTTGAGTACAAAATAAATGTTTTTGTAAAATGATTAGAAAATACTTTCCATAAAAGAAGTCAAACCTGTCAGATTATCGCATGATTAAGCAACCTTTAGACACCGATCATGGGTAGTTATCAAATAGCGAAAAAGGAATTGTTGCACAACATCATGTATAACTATGTGTGGTCCAGGATGTGATAGCTAAAAAGAGAACTCACCACAGTACAATTGTTCCATCATGTGAAAATGGCATTGGCTAACGGCAAAAAGGTTTCGAAAAATATTTCATACTCGGACTGAAATCTTGGAACACCCTTCAGGACATCCCATATGTGATTGAAAAGTAATTTAGCAGCAGAAAGAAGAAACTAGCTCTGGCCTGCACGCAGAATGAATACTAGTTATCTGAGATTCAAATTAAAAGGGATACTTGCTACGTCATAGAAACTTAATTCAGTGGCATCATAAACCCCATAAAGAACTAAAGGGAAACTTACCAGACAAGAGAAAGGTTCCCAGTTTTGAACATTTCCTTCATTGTTGTACAGTTACACCTTAAAAGAAAGTAATCAAATGCTTGTAATGAACTCAAATAAGAGATAATTTTGAATTTGAACTAGGTGACAAGGGACAAGGGTTACAAGATATTGAAAACAATGTTCACTCACAGGAGCATCTATAGGCCACTTCAAGCAAATAAAATAGAAGTGTGTTAGACACAGAACCTACCAAGCCGATGTGGTACTGCATGTACTTACTTGATCAGCTCCTTGCGTAATAGCTCATGAAGATGCTCTATTACCGCACTCCCATCACCAGCACCCCTTAACAAATTTAGTTGTAACCTTGAATAAATAATGAATAGGTCCTGTAAAATAATTAGAAAATACTTTAAAATCATAAAAGAGTGAAACCTGTCAAATTATCACATGATTAAGCAACCTTCGAAAACCTATCATGGGTAGTAATTCAACAGTGAAAATGGAACTCCTTTACAGCATCATGTATAATTAACAATTGACAATCAAAAACTGGACCATCCTTTAACTAGTATGTGTTGATGAACTCGTTCAGTTTGCTGCAAATGTTTACCTCATCACTGGAAAATACAGGGAGAAGTTATACATGACCGCGTGCTTGACAATTTCCAGAGAGTATATCAACTGCAAGTTACATTAACAAGTAAAAAACCAAAGGACTACTTATCTATGTTTATGTAGAATGAGAGAACATATGAACAAAACCTTTTATGCTTTATTCTCTAATTTCATGGTAAAATATCCAAGGGAACAATAAAGAAGTGAATGAAGCGCCGAGATGCAGCTAAACACCTCTTCCTTGGGAATTGATTGACCACCATTGTTCTCACTCTAGCATTTTTCCACCTTTCCTATGTATAGAAGCACTATGCTCACCAAATCATTTAAATATTACATGAATATGTAAAAAAATGAAAAACTGAAACACATGTCTAGTCCAGGATGTGATAGCTAAAAATAGAACTCACCACAGTACAACCGGTCCCTCATATGAAAATGGTATTGTCTAACATCTAAAAGGTCTCGAAGAATATTTCATGCACGGACAGAAAGCTTGGAACATCTTCAGAACATCCCATATGTAATTGAAAAGTGACATAGCAACAGATAGAAAAAGTTAGCTTTGGCCTGCTGCAGGCAATAATAGAAGTTACCTGACATTCATATTAAATGGGATACTTACCAAGTCATAGAAACTTAATTCAGTTGTATCACAAACTCAAATAAAAACCAACATAAATATATTCTGGTAATTGCTTGATTCCTTTACGAGACACGAGAAGGATGCCCAATTTTGAACATTTCCTTAAGTGTTGTACATTTACACCTTAAGAATTAATAACTGTTGTAGACCTATCAACTAAGCAAGCAAAAAAGATGTAACTGACATTTGATCCTATATTGGTATCACAAAAGAAAGTCATTAAATGCGTGAAGGTGAAGTAAACCGGCACGAAACATACTCAAAGAATTCAAATACTACCAAGTCCAAAATGTGGCTGGCTCGAGGCCAAGTAACCAATCAAAGAATTCAAATACTACTAATTCAAGCAAAGCACATTCCATAAAAACATTTTAAAAAATTGACAAGTCAGCTGCGAATTTACGATGAGATGGAGGGCGTAATGAAGTCGAATTGAAGTAAAGGGATTTAGTAGAAAAATGACTACATATATATATATGTGTGTGTGTGTGTGTGTGTGTGTGTGTGTGTAAAATATCATATATGGTTATTTAATTGATATCGAGAAGATGTTGGGTACCAATGATTTGTTCGGTGGCAGGATTGATGACTGGAATATGTTTCTTCTGAATACATTCTCTCCACTTGCCGTCGATGAATAGCTGTTCTGAAGGTATCTGGATCGCCATACTTCCTTCAGCAGACTTCTCATCAGCTATAGACACGCATATATAGGTTGTTTCGTTCAGCTCTCTATTCCTCTCTGCATGTGTGAGTATATATACAATAACTGGAAGAAAGCCTAGCGCATGTTAAAAACTACTTAGACAAGCAAAAATGAAGATTGCAACGTGCATGAAATGGACCAATGACTTACATTGTGTGTTCCACACATACCAAGTCGCAGTGGTACTGCAAGTACATATTTTGTCAAGCTCCTTGCATATGACGTCAAGAAGCAGCTCTATTATAGCACTCCCATCATCAGCAACCCTTAATAATTTTAGCTATAACCTTGAATACAAACAAAGGCATCCTGTAAAATATTTGGAAAATACTTTAAAACAAAAAGAGAAGTCAAACTTGTCAAATTACCGCATGATTATACAACCTTTACAAACTGACCGTGGTAGTTATCAAACTGCGAAAAATTAACTGCTGCGCAGATTGAATTCCCAAATTCGGACCATCCTTTAACGAGTATGTGTGAATACACTCAATCAGCTTGCGGTAAATGTTTCCCTCATCCCTGGAAAGCACAGGCAGAAGTTATACATGACGGCGTAATTAACAATTTCCAGAAAGCGTATCAATAATTACAAATTACTCTGACAAGTAAAAAAACAAAGGACTACTTGTCTATGTCGAACTGTTGTCATGAGAGAAGATATGAACAAAACTTTTTATGGTTCCGTCTCTAAGTTCATCAGGAAAATCCCCAAGGAAACTATAGAAGTGAATGAAGCGTTCAGGATGCAGTAAAACACCTCTTTGTGATTCGATTGACTACCACTTTTCTCACTCAAGCTTGTTTTCACCTTTGTCGTGTATAAAAACACCACGTCTCACCAAAGCATTTAAATATTAGATGAATATTAAAAAAAAATCATGACAAATTGAAACACATGTGTGGTCAAAGATGTGATAGCTAAAAAGAGAACTCACCACAGTAAGCTTGTTTCGGCGGACAATACATCCATACTTGGACTGGAAGCTCGGAACATTCTTCGGTACATCCCATATGTGATTGAAAAATAATTTAGCAACAGATAGAAGAATCAAGCTTTGGCCAGCTTCTTTTCCCTAGTTTCCTATTAGGAATAAGTATCTGACATTCATATTAAATGGAATACTTGCTAAATCATAGCGACTGTGTTCAGTGGTATCATAAAATCTAATTGAAAAACATCATACTCTATTTTTCATAAATTCATGAATTTTATCCCTAGTTTCCTATTTAGAATAAGTAACGCAGATTATCCTAATGTTGACTGACTATATACATTTTCCGCTAAATTCTTTATTCGTTCACCAGACAAGAGAAGGGCGCCAAATACAGAACATTTCCTTCATTAACTGTTGTACAATTGAAATAATTGTAAACAAAATAATTCTTACAATCCATTATACTCAATGGTCCCAATGGAAGAGGTGTGGTTTGACCAAACATACAAATTAAGGAGAGTGGCAAAAAAATGAGCTCAAATAAGAGACAATATTGAATTCAAACTAGGCGACAAGGGACAAGTGCTACAAGCTCGCTAATCCACATTGTGCATTGGTCAAGGTTCCACACTTATCATCCGTGTTTATGTTCCTCCTGAAACAATGTGTATTCACATGATCAAATAAAAAAGAAATGTGCTAGAAACAGAACCTACCATGTCATTGTAGCACTGCAAGTACTTACTTAATCCTTGCGTAATACCTCAAGAAGTTGCTCTATTACCGCACTCCCAACATCTCGAGAATCTTTCCACCGAGCTCCATTGTAACTGGCTACCAAGAAAAGCATAGCATGAGGATAGTAGGAGAAATGCAGTATTCTTGGCATTTACTTTGATATCATACGATTAACATTCCATTAGCAGTTATATGCGCACATCCAGGGTTTTTATTCAGCATTATTTATCCATATATACACACAAACGAACTGTTAAATGTAATCTGCCAAGCAATTAAAAATCATATTGGCCACATATTAGGAAGCCTAGCGCATGTCAGAGAACTACAAGACAAGCAGAAGTACAAATTGCTAATTGAAAATGACAAGAGATAGGAAGTTTGTCAACATGGGGATGTGACACCAATGTAGCACCACACTTCTGGACCAAATCGGGTAGACGACCTCTACACACTTCACCCAACCCAAGGCATGTGCTGGCATTAGGTATATTGAAAAATAGTTGTTATTAGGAATGCAATAAGTAGATATCGACTAGTCAGGACGTAAAAAGATGCCAATTCAGATGGCTTAGCAGCCAAGGCAGGAGCAACTTTCCCTGTTATACTACTGAGTGCTGAGTAGAAGTAGCTGCTCCAACATAAAGACAAAGTCAGAAGAAATCAAATTTTGACAAAATGAAGCGAAACAGTGAACTTAGAAGGGCAGGGGAGAGAGAGACACAGGGAGAGAGAGAGAGAGGTTTTGGTCATCAGTAGAAAAAGTAAAATGTACCAAGGACTAATTAATCCAATAACACCAATCGGCTCCTTTCTAACATGGCACATAAATGTGTCCATTGGAAGAGCAACTCAAGCATTTTGTTTTGCACCAGGCTTCAGCTAGATCTGCCATCAGTGAGGTGCTAACGATATACAATATCCAAAGCTGCTTCATCCAAAGGTATTCTACAATCAATTGCTTCAAGTTCCACCAGTTCTGTCTCTCTTTGTTACTTGCATGCAAACAGAAAGAGTAAAATTTTCATTGATCTTATTACAACAAAAGAGGTTCAGAATGATTGGTTATCTCCAAAATGAACAATATTCAATGTGCCGGGGTACGTCAAGTAAAACCAAAAGTTGTCACCTTTCAATGCTGGGTAAATTTTATTAGAGTTAGGTCTACGTTGTTCAAATCTTGAAGGAAAATCCTGCAACTTATCAGTAATGAATTAAATTTTATAAGAGTTAAGTCTACATTGTTAAATACTTATAAAGTAAAATCCCGAGAAATTGCTTAATGATTCTTCTCATTATTGTTGATGGAAATTAGAAGATGATTATCTAGGATTTTAAAGATAGTACGGTTTTCTGGAGACACCAACAAGAAGAAGGATTGACACAAGTTGACTTGACTACAAAACTAGTAAAGCAAAAACTTGCCACCAAGTTCTAGGCTTCTTGGCAAGTTAAGCAGCAATTTACTACTAGTATTTGGTAAAACATGAGTCTAAGAAAATTAAATATTGGTCAACAAGAAAGCTTACGTTTTTACTCCCTCCATCCCAATATAAGTGTGTCACTTTACTTTTTTGTCTATCACATAATAAGTGCCGCGTTTCTAAATGAAGAAATAGTTGCAGTGCACTTTTAACATGGTATAAGCAGTATACAAATAAGCACAGAAAATTCCACAAAAAGATTCAAAAACATTGATATGAGTGAACATGAAACCCATGAAAGTTGAATTGTCCCGAAATCAAAACAAGCAACCAGGATAGCTGCGTAGATGAGCACCGTATAAAGAAACATAATCGACGGCTATGCAAGCAAATCAAAACTCGGTACCTTTTGCCTTCAATGTTGAGTGATAGAAAATAAAGTTAGATCAACAATTGCAACTTCTTTGACAGGCTATAACTAGTTCCATAGTTTTTCTACTGAAGGATCTGAAAGGAAATTAGAAGTGGATAAACATAACACGCATATTACCTGTGATAGACTATGGAGAAAAACATAGCATTAAATGATGCAGATGTCATTCCCAAATCAAATAAATACCTTGGCAGCAATATCTCCCTAGAACTTTGCATGGTATGACAAGTACATGTGGACCAGAAGCAAAAACTTCCCATATCATTGGTAGTTATCCAAAAACAGAGGTCTTTTCTCTAGTTTTCTGCAAGAACATCCAAAAACAGAAGCAAAAACTTCCCATAAATGAATTCAAAAACAGACATGATTAAAATATAATTTAGGAACAGAGAGAAGAAGCTAGCTCTGTGCAGGCAGAACGAGTAGAAGTTACCTGACATTCATATTAAATGGTTTACTTACTACTTCATAAAAACTTAATTCAGTGGTATCACAAACTCCTTAAATAATTAATGGGATACTTACCAGACAAGAGAAGGGTGCCCAAATTTGAACATTTCCTTCACTGTTTTACAGTTACACCTTAAAGAACTAACGATTGTTGTAGACCCACCAACTAAGCAAGCAAAGATGTGACTGATTTTTGATCCCATATTAATATCACAAAAGAAACTAATCAAAGACGTGACTGATATTTGATCCGATATTAATACTACCGCACTCCCATCATTTTCCCTCCTTAAAAAATTTAGTTGTAACCCTGAATAAAAACTAAATGTGTGGTGAAAAAATAATCAGAAAATACTTTCAAACCTGTCAAATTACATTAGGAGAAATCTCCGGGAACAATCAAGAAGTGAATGAAACGTCAATATGCAGCGAACCACCTCTTCCTCGGGATTAGATTGACCCCCATTGTTCTCACTCAAGCTCATTTCCACCTTTCCCATGTATAGAAGCATCATGCCTAACCAAATCATTTAAATATTAGATGAATATGGAAAAAGGTATATTCCTGAAATTGAAACAGGCGTGTGGACCAGGATGTGATAGCTAAAAAGAAAACTCGCCACAGAATGTGATAGCTAAGAAGAGAACCCTAATTCAAAGTATCAAAATAAAACCCAATTCAAAGTAATTTCAGAAATCAAAACAAACCCTAATTCAAAATAAACCCTAATTCAAATGATCAGCCAAAAAAAAAAAAAATCAAACCACCGACATCATCTTACGTGTTCTTTCTCAGGTTAACCTTTTGGGTTTAGTTCAAAATTCATACACAAAAAAATATAACTAAAAGAATCAAGTGTGACAACTAAGCGGCTCTTATTTCTTCTTAATTTTAACTTCAATCAGAGAAAAAATAAATAAACGGAGGAGATATAGATGAGAAGTTACTCGAGCTTTGGCTTTATCGGAGGAGACCTCTCTCTCTCTGAGACAATATCCTCAACATCTCGGGCTGGAAGTGGCCGTCAACGTTGTTACGAGGGAGGGATTTTCCCAGGCGCCGATTATTTTGTAAGAATCTAGAGAGAGAGAGAAGAGAGGAAATGATCGGAGAGGACCGTGTGTGTGTGTGTGCGCGCGAGAGAGAGAGAGAGAGATTGAAGAAAGCTAGGGATTGAGGGGTATATATAAGAAGGGTTTTCTACCGTTTATTGCAAGCTTGGAAACTAAGTCATCCAACGGTCAGATCCGAACCTCCGGCCTATTTCATCTGTTTTTACACTGGGCCATAAAAATTGGTATTACACTCGGTCATGGCCCAAATTGCCTATTTGAACCCTAAAATCCCCCCAATTAATAGAAGTGACAAGGAATTTTAATTTTTTTTTTTTTAATATATACTAGTGAGTAACCCGTTGATCCCCGACGAGGATTAAAATACTAAGATAAAAGTTAAATGTAAATACAATTCAAAAAATTAATGAGATAATTTTATGTAATATATTACAATTTGTCGAAAACTTCTTTGTACACAACATTTGTAGTCGTGTCATCTGACTGTTCATGACTATTACATATAAGCACTTTAAGTCATTTCCTTGTAATTACTCTAGAAAAAGCAACATATAATTGTTCATGACTAAATACTGGTCTTGGAAGAAAAAGGCCAACATGAACGAGCGACTGATCCTGACTTTTATTTATCATCATTGCAAATGAAACGGTCGGTCACTACTACATTTCTGACCAAATGTAACGCCAATTTTCGTTGCATTAGGGCCCAAAAACTGTTACATTAGGCCTAATGTAACACCAAATGGCCGTTGCATTCTCTTGCGTTGCATTAGGTCTAATGCAACGACATAGTAAGCTAATGTAACGCCAGAGCTTTGGCGTTGCATCAGGTAAATACCTGATGCAACGCCAATTTTAAAACTATATGAACACCTAATGCAACGCCAAAAAGTAGATGAGTACCTAATGCAACGCCAATTTAAAAAGTAGTTGAATACCTAATATAACGCCAAAAATTAGATGCACACCTAATGTAACGGCGTTGTTATGTATTAATATTGATTACTAATAGTAATATATATACAATTAAATAATAAAAAATATTATATAAAAAATTAATTGACATGATAATTAACATGTATTGACAAACTTCATTTCCAAAAGATACATAATATATATATGTACACATGACGTGTCATCGACACATACTAATTACATAATAAGTGGTAAAAACCTAACAAGCACTACTACATTTTTGAGCTAATGCAACACTAAAAATCGTTGCATTAGGCTCCACCATCTCATTGATTATTCTTCATATCCATTTAGCTCACCATGTACCTATAAGTTAAAACATAAAGGATTAGAACTACAAAAGAAAGCAAGTGGTGTCAACTCATGTGATATGCAGCTACCCACTTCTACATTTTTAGGTGATCGTGAAGAACCCTGTTAAAGAAACATAAGATTCAATCAAACCATATGCTCATCAAATTAAACCATAAATAAAACAGTCCATATGGGTAGGTCATATAACAACAGATACTTTCAAAATTCTCATAAATTTGATATATTCTATATTAACTGAAGTGTTGAACAACTAGCATAGGTTTTAATAAATATTTCAACAACAGCAGCCTATTTCCCAGGAATTCTTAAGACAGTCATCAAGTCAACAAACAGATTTTGAAGATCACTATAGACCATACTTATGGGGCAATAATTATTTTTACATCCAGTTCACTCAACAATATAAACCAAATTCCCACCCAAAAAATATACTAACCATGGCCCATGTATGAATTGACTTTTTCATAGACCAAATAAGAGTTTTAGGGAATTGAAGTGAAGGGAGGGGGTAAAATAGATGAGAAGGGGAAACCAGCTCTTCTGTGATTTTTTTTTCCGTAAAGAATAGTCTTGTGATGATATTGAGGACTGACAATTGAGTGTGACAGGATGATATAATACATTCAAATACTTGACAAGGAAGATGATAAAATCTTTCGGAAAGTGATATTCCAGTCCAACCAAACTCAAAGTAGCGGAGGTACCTTGCCCATCGGTAGTCAGCATCCTATGCGTTATTGGAAGTAGAGTAGGCTCAATTTCGACAAATAGGTGAGGAAGCCTGCTTACTGATTCAAGAATAGTGCTAATGGCACGCAAACAACCCACTGCTGCCAAAGCACCAGGATCATCAGCTTCATCATCGGCTTCAGCACTGTTCATGCACTTCCAAAATGCAGCAGCCTAAAACAAACAAGGAAAGGTAGATGAACACAAAAATAAATTATCGAAAATGAAATATATGCATTCATAATTATATACTCCCTCCGTCCCACCCGAATTTGGACAAAGTTACTTTACACGGAGATTAAGAAATAACAATAAGATAATAAAAATGTGTGGTAGAAAATGAAGAGAGAGAATGAGTGGAGTTAATAGTGGTTGGTTGAATAAATTGTATGGTGGAGAATGAGTGGAGTTAATGAGTGAGTGGGGTATGCCCATTTTTTTATTATTATAAACTTTCCTTTTTGGGTTGTCCAAATTCGGATGGGACGCCCAAAAAGGAAATTTGTCCAAATTCGGGTGGGACGGAGGGAGTATAAAATAGTACCAGATTCTGGCATAACCCACGGGCATAGGGTTCCATCTCCTCTCCAAACTTGTCCACAATAGTCTCGACGGTAAACACAAGATCCTCATTTTCAACTTCATTCATTAGCTTGAAAAACTCGGGAAAAAAAATAAGAAGATAAAGAAAACTAATAAAAGGAGCACCACAAACAAATGAAAGAATTCGAAAGGTCTTGTAATATACATACCATTAAGAAGTTGTGGAAGAATTGGCCTGATTTCACTTAAATGTTAAATCTAATAGAAAAAATAATTGAGTCCTCAGTAATCTTCAAACGTGTGGGAAGAAAAAACATTAAATGAGAAGGAGATCAAGCACAAAGGTATTCACCTTTGCAAGCTTCGATAAAAGAACGCAATGCAAAAACAGAATCAACACGAACAGGAAGCTCAGGGTCTCGCATCCCATTAACAACGCTGTGTAATGCTTTACGAAAATTATTCGGGTCTGAAAAATGAATATGGGCATATTGTCCTGCAACCCATGCAGCCTAACATTCCCAATAACAAATTCAAAAAATGAATTAGTCCAAAAGAAGGAAAGAAACCTGAAGAAGACCCAGAATGAGAGTCAATTTGTAAAGATTAGAAAAAGAACTACAACATCAAGCCAAATATTTCCCATGAGTAGAGGATCATATATGGTATACATACAGTTCGGTTCATGTTAAACCTTGAATTCCTCAAAGAGAGGAGAGAATAGCCAAGTTCAGTACTTATTCTTGGTTCATAATTCATTTAATATATTATAGTCTAGTGGACAAAACGAGTAGAAATTAGCAGCCTTCAATAAATCAAAAGGCAAACCCGATATGATTCAGTACAGATACGATGGGAAAAGCCAACTGAAAGGCTAGCGAGAGATATCTATTAGATGTTATGAGTATGTGTCAAAATTAATCAACATACTATATAAATCTCATCCAGAAATGCACAAGGGACTATCATCTCTCAATTGACCGTGAATTACCAGGCAGCTATATGCAACATCACACATCTGGTTACCAAGGGTAGACAGCTCCCAGTCAAGAATGCCAATCACTCTATCCTGCAGGATCAACAATAGTTTTTGCATATGTGACTTGAGTTAACGGATATCTTGAGGATCAATATCGTTATTGACAGGAGAAAAGGCCGTCTGACCATATAAAAGGAGAAAATTACATCAAAATGTATAATGCGCATAAATGCATCTGTCTATTCTCTTGAAGCAAATTGAGCATGATAAATCATTTACCCATACTTTAAATGGCATAGATTTCATAAAATTGTCATCAATTAAGGGAAGATTTTGAAACCCTAGAAAAATCCCCGAATTCGAAACCCTAGTTCTAGACAAATCGCGCTCAAATCAAGACTCAAATCAGAAAATCTCAAGTAAAGAAAGCTTACCCCAAGTTGGCGAGTGATGTGAGAAAGCATGTCGATCCCTATGAGCGTGAAGAGGGAGGCGGGTTAGCGTTGGAACTGGGAGTGAATCACTCGAAGGATATGGCGGCAAATGACGTTTCTTTGTTGTAGCCATTGATGATCTCTTCTTCCCTTCTCTCCTTGGCGGTGGGGGAGAAAACGGCGTTTTGCTGTAATTCGCCGTAGATAGATTTGGCTTTTGGGGTGGGACTCTGTGTGTGTGTGTGTTTATGTGGTTTATGAGGTACAGATTTTGGGGAAAGCGGGAGATGAGAAGTAGGGGAAAGCGGGAGATGAGAAGTAGAGGAAGAGAATTCAACTTTTCGTTTCTTTTGTGGAGGGAAAAAAAAGTGGGAACGAAAAATAACGAAAGGGAAATTTTGGTTAAAAAAGGGAAATATTGGTTAAAAAAGTTAAGTTTAATTTCTTTCAAAATTTATAAATTTTTTATATATTTTTTTGCAAAAAAAATCAGGACTAACCAACATCTAAAATAAACTCTTTTATCCAAAAAAAAAAAAAACAAATGTTAATATATAATATAGAATTTAACAGAAACTTTTAAAAAGTAAACAGTTTTTTCAAAAAAATGTTAAAAAATTAAATTTTTTATTCAAAAACTGTTAGTAGTAGTAGTAGTAGTAGTAGTAGTAGTAGTAGTAGTAGTAGTAGTAGTAGTAGTAGTAGTAGTAGTAGTAGTAGCAGTAGTAGTGGTAGTGGTAGTAGTGGTAGCAGTAGTGGTAGGCAGCAGCAGCGGCGGCGGCGGCAGCGGCAGGGGCAGTGGCAGTGGTATAGTGGTATAGTGGCAGTGGCAGTGGCAGTCGCAGTGGTATAGTGGTATAGTGGCAGTGGCAGTGGCAGTGGCAGTGGCGATGGCGATAGCTTGAATGGCGATAGAAGCAGTAGTGGTAGCGATACTTGATGGCGGGCGGCAGCGATAGCAGTGGCAGCGGCCAGCGATAGCGAGGCGGCACAGCGGTGAGCAGCAAGGTGGCAGCAATGATAGCGATAGCAGTGGCAGTGGCAGCAGCCAGCAGTGGCAGCAGCTTGGCATGGCGATGGCAGTGGTATAGAAGTGGCAGTGATAGTGGCAGTGGTGGCAGTAGTAGCGGTAGTAGTGGTACCACCACCAGCAGCAGCAGCAGCAGTAGTGGTTGGTAGTAGCAGCAGCAGCAGTAGTGGTTGGTAGTGGCAGCAGTAGCAGTAGTGGTTGGTAGTGGTAGTAGTGGTAGTGGGTGGTAGTGGTAGTAGTAGTAGTGGTAGTAGTGGTAGTGGTAGTAGTCTTAGTGGTAGTAGTGGTAGTGGTAGTAGTGGTAGTGGTAGCGGCAGCGGTGGTAGCGGCAGCGGCAGTAGCGGCAGCGGCAGTAGCGGCAGCGGCAGTAGCGGCAGCGGCAGTAGCGGCAGCAGCAGTAGTGGTCGCGGCAGTAGTGGTCGCGGCAGTAGTGGTGGTGGTAGTAGTGGTAGTGGTGGTAGTAGTAGTAGTAGTAGTGGTGGTGGTGGTAGTAGCAGTCGCGGTAGTAGTGGTTGTGGTTGTGGTGGTGGTAGTAGTAATGGTGGTTGTGGTAGTGGTAGTAGTAGTGGTGGTGGTAGTAGTGGAGGTAGTAGTGGTAGTGGTAGTAGTAGTAGTTGTGGTAGTAGTGGTGGTGGTGGTAGATGCTTTAGAGCGACGGTAGAGGAGGTGGAGGGGCGGCGGCGCAGAGAGAGAAGGAAATGGCGACGGCGTCGTAAGATCTGGGAATACCCTATACCGTATAGAGTATACCCTATACCGTATAGAGTATACCCTATACCGTATAGGGTATACCATATACCTTATACCCTATAACCTACACTCTATACCCTATACCCTATAGGGTATACCCTATACCCTATAGGGTATACCCTATACCCTATGCCCTGTAGGGTATAACCTATACCCTATAGGGTATACCCTACGTCCTATACCTTATACCCTATAGGGTATACCCTATACCTTATACCCTATAACCTATAGGGTATACCCTATACCCTATGCCCTATACCCTATATCCTATAGGGTATACCCTACACCTTATACCCTATACCCTACACTCTATACCCTATACCCTGTAGGGTATACCCTATGCCCTATGCCCTATGCCCTATACCCTATGCACTATACCTTATACCCTATACCATATACCCTATAGGGTATACCCTATACCTTATACCCTATACCCTATAGGGTATACCCTATGCCCTTTAGGATATACCCTATACCCTATAGGGTATACCCTATAGGGTATACCCTATACCCTATGCCCTATACCTTATACCCTATACCCTATAGGGTATACCCTATACCCTTTATGGTATACCCTATACCTTATATCCTATACCCTATGTCCTATACCTTATACCCGATACCCTACAGGGTATACCCTATACCTTATACCCTATACCCTATACTCTATACCCTATATACTATAACCTATACCATATACTCTATACCATATACACTATACCCTATACCCTATATAATATACCTTATACCCTATATACTATACTCTATACCTTATAGGGTATAGGGTACAAGGTACAGGGTATACCCTATAGGGTATATGGTATAAGGTATACTCCCTCTGTCCCATAAGTCTTAAGAAAACTTTCTATTTTGGGCGTCCCATAACTCTTAAGAAATTTACTATTCCCTCCACTCATTCTCTCTCCTACATTATTTTAATACTCACAACACATTATAATTTACTATTCCCTCCACTCATTCTCTCTCCTATTTAATTTTTCACACTCACAACACTTCTTCCACTCATTCTCTCTCCTAATACTATAATAATATTCCTTAATTCCCGTGCCAAATAGAATCTTCCTAAGCTCTATGGGACGGAGGGAGTAGGGCATAGGGCATAGGGTATAGGGTATAGGGCATACCCTATAGGGTATAGGGCATAGGGTACAGGGTATAGGATATCGTGGGAGGATCATCTACCGTTAGTTGAGTTTGCTTACAATAACAGTTATCAGTCTAGTATTGAGATGGCTCCGTATGAGGCGTTGTATGGTAGAAAGTGTAGATCTCCGATGTGTTGGGATGAGGTAGGTGAAGCGAGACTTTGGGGCCCGGATTTGGTTAGAGATTCTACGGAGAAGATCATGGTGATTCGGGATAGATTGAAGACGGCTCAGAGTAGACAGAAAAGCTACGCCGACAATAGAAGACGGGATTTATCTTTTCGGGTTGGTGACTTTGTGTTCTTGAAGGTCTCTCCGAGGACGGGAATTAAAAGGTTTGGTAATAAGGGTAAGTTGGCTCCGAGGTTTGTAGGTCCGTTTGAGATTCTAGAGAAGATTGGGGATTTGGCTTACCGGTTGGCGTTACCCCCGTCTTTTTCTTTGCTTCATGATGTGTTTCACGTTTCTATGTTAAGGAAGTATTGTCATGACCCCTCCCATGTTTTGAGTTCTCCCCCCGACGATGTTCAGGCGGACATGTCTTATGTGGAAGAACCGTTAAGAGTCTTAGAATTTCAAGTTAAGGAGTTGAGAACTAAGAGTATCCCGATAGTGAAAGTCCTTTGGAAGAATCATACCATCGAGGAAGCGACGTGGGAGCTAGAGTCGGAGATGAGGGCGAAATACCCTTGGTTGTTTGAGAATTCAAGTAAGTCTTTTAAAATTCGGGTCGAATTTTCTTTAAGGGGGAGTGAGTGTGACGACCCCAACCCTAGGCACTAATTTTAAATATTAAATTATATGCTTTTAATATTTATGTTAGCTTTATGTGTTCAATTATGTCTTTAAATTCTTAATTTAAGATAAATTGGGTGAGAAGTAAATTTAGAATCTTTTATGAATTTATTAGACATTAAATAAGAACCTTGGAGAAATAATAAAAAATAGAAAATAGATAAATATATGAGGAGGTTAAAATGGGTAGAATAATTAATTAAGGGGAAGGGTAAATTAAATTGGGGTGAAAGCCTTTTGTAGATATTTTCTTGGGGGGCCAAAGAAGTCTTACTCCCCCTAGGCTTGACATGTGTCCAACTCTCTCACCTCCTCTTACTTCCTCCTCCCTTCTCCATTATTCCCATACTTCCTCCTAGTAAGACCTTGAGAGAACTCCATGGAAGCTCTCAACTCATCTTCTTGAAGCCAAGCCATTTCTCCACCAAATTCAAGTCTAGGAGCATCATTGAAGTTGGATCATCTAGGAGAATCCATCAAGTTAGAAAGATCACCCTTCCATTATAAAACCCTAAGGTGAGTTGTTATGATTCCCTTCTTCTACTTGTTCATAAGTTCTTTAAATATTGTTCTTGCCCTTATGATGTTGATTTCATGCTTGGGAAACCTTAATGGAAGTTGGATGATTGGAAAATGAAATTAGTTGAAGCTAGGGTTCAATGAAGATAATCAAAAAGGTTTGAAATGGGTGGAATTTGTAGTGATAAATGATCTAGGGTTTCTTGGTTTTGAGTTTACATGTTTTGTATGAGACTTGGTAAGGTTAAGGTATCCTTTGGTGTTCTTGAAATAAGCAATGGTAGAAGGAAAGGAGAACTAGGTTTAAAAAGGATTAAAATCTGAATTTGGGCTGGAAGGAGGCTTGGGCGGTCGCCCATGGGGGGCTGAGCGGCCGCCCATCATGGCAGTAGCTCACAATTGCTTTGAAAATCCACTTGGGCGGTCGCCCAAGTGGTGAGGGCGGTCGCCCATAGTGGCAGAAACTTACATCCTCTTTGGAAATCCACTTGGGCGGTCGCCCAAGTGGTATGGGCGGTCGCCCATGACCCCTGAACCAACTCTTTAGTTTGAACTAGAATCGTTTAGCAAGTTTGTTTGGCCACTTATAAATCGTGACTCCCACTTGGTAATTGAACTTGAACCTTCATAGAGGCCTTGTATCCTCGTATATGGAAATTGTAGGGTGGGTTAATGATACCTTGTTTCCTTACTTGATATTATATACATTATTGATGTTGTTTAGTGTATTCATAAATTGTTACACTTTGATATTGATTGGGCATGAGTATATATTACCGTGTGGCTATTGTTATCCCTTTTGTGGATTTTATTTCAAGTAACTATTATGTGCTTAATGATCTGTTAATCTGCTGATATTTGGGGGTATAACGTAATACGATCAATTATGGAAGTGTGACCTAAGGTGATCGGATTATGTTATACCTGTGACCGTCCCCTCCTGTGGCCACAGGTTGGGGTTATAGCATCTGTATTGAGCCAAAAGCCTTACAGAGTTGCTACTATCTTATTTGGTTCCCTGAAAAATGGGTCTTATAAGATGTGAGTATTGCTTAAGCAGCTCACTTAAGATTGGAGTATTATTATACCCAATGTTGTACGACTATTGTTCAGACGGGAAAAGGTAAACCAAAGGTAACGTAAGGTGTTTACAGTTTTTCCAATGTGTTATGTGTTGCATTTATTTGGCATATTGTTGCATCCATAATAGCTTGCTGAGATTTATTCTCACCCCTCTCCCTTTAATGTTTTAGATCCTAAGACAGGCGGACCGGCCAAGTAAGGACGGAGAGGAGTTTGGAAGTAATCTTTTGGGTATTGTCGGGGTATGTATAGGTTGGCGTATAAAATGTATTTTGGTAATTCCTTCTTGGAGTTTGTAATTATAAACTTTAATTTCTACGTCATAACCTTAATCTTTTGTAACTAAACAGTGTTCGCTTTCAAAGTTAGTCAACTCCTCCTCCAAAGTGGAGTGGAGTAGAGTTCTTTTGAAATTGTTATGTTATTAATGTTTATATTTGAAAGTCAAAGTAAAGTTTTAAAAGTTTAGTGTTTTTGGGATAGTTTGAGGACGCTCCAACTCGGGACACGTGTAGGTTCCGGGTCGGGGTCCTCACATATGGTATCGGGTATATCCTATACCATATACCCTATACCCTACACTCTATAACGCTGAGATCAAAGCCATTGCATTAATCAAAATGTGCCGTTACATTAGCTCTGTCGTTGCATTAGACTCGTTACATTATCTCTGGCGTTGCATTAGATGCGTTACATTAGCTCTGTCGTTGCATTAGATGCGTTACATTACCTCTGTCGTTGCATTAGCCATTACATTAGCTCTGTCATTGCATTAGACTCGTTACATTAGCTCTGGTGTTGCATTAGATGTGTTACATTAGCTCCGTCGTTGCATTAGATGCGTTACATTAGGTCAGAAATGTAGTAGTGAGTGGGAATTGTCTCCGTTAAAACCTTACCGGGAATTTTGTTGTAACAGAAGGTGACATAATCATCCCCGGTATCAACACCTCCTTACCAACATTCTTTCCGGACAACATTACCGCCTCGATAACGTGCTTACATATATATATATATTAAAATAACAGTATGTTTTATGTCAAATAATTAATTGTATAAATGTATAATTATATACTAACAAAATTGATTTGCTAACCTATATATATATTAAAAACAAACAAATATTTTTTATACGATAAACTCAGGAATACAGAAAAATAGTAATTTATACCATTGATCAGAATACTAAGGAAACAATAACGATAACAAAATCATACCATTGCTGATGTTAGATAAAAAAAAGTATAAGTTTCTTACTCACATATCTAACTGAAAATATGCTTAGTTGGGTGAGTTAGGTGAGCTACGCTTTAAAGTTCAAAAATTAGCTCTATTATCATGCCACTTTCTAATTGAATTTTTTTGGACATTCATTTTAGGACGGAGGTAGTATTATACATAACAGAACAATGTTCACAAATTAGCAAAAGGAACAATAAAAATTAGTAGTATGCCTCGTCGATACTCGACGGGGCATAGTGAAATTTATTAAATTAAAGTAATAGTTAGCATTAATTGAACGTTTAATTTATATTTTTATGGTAAATTAAAAAAATTATTTGTGCTTCAATCCATTTTCATTTTTAACTAACTTATTGTATAAAATCAACCCCTATAAATTTTAAAAGTTACTAATTGAATTTCAAATGGATGATTGTGATTAGTGGATGATGGAAAGATTGACCAATGATATTGTGCCACTTGGAGTTTTCTAGGAGCTTGAAAAACTTTTGCTATTATATATAATATATTCACAAACTTTTTTTTTTTTTCGAATTTGTAAGTGACTTCTTTATAATCTCTTTTGGCTTATTTTGATTAGGATTTATTTTTTATATTTATGTTTGTGTTTATTATTTTGATTTTGGTTTTAATATTAATTTTAACTTTTATTTTATAAATTTTCGTCTTTATTTTGATTTTATTTCTTGCTTTTTTCTATTTCTTGTATGTTTGTGAATGTTTCTTTCACTTTTTAATTATTAGAATTTTAATTTTCGTTTTTTATTTGCATTTTATTTTTTTGTATGTGTTTTATATTGATATTGATTTTCTTTTGTGCATTAGATTTTTTTCTTTCTTAATTATTAAAGTTTTTTTCATTTTGCTTTTGCTCGTTTTGTAAGACAATTATTTGTGCTTCAATCTATTTTCATTTTAAACTAATTTAGTGTATAAAATCAACCCCTATAAATTTTAGAAGTTACTAATTGAATTTCAAATGGATGATTGTGATTGGTGGATGATGGAAAGATTGGCCAATGATATTGTGCCACTTGGAATTTTCTAGGAACTTGAAAAACTCTTGCTATTATATATAGTAGATTCACAAACTCCTTTTTTTTTCGAATTTGTGAATGACTTCTGTATAATCTCTTTTCGCTTATTTTGATTAGGATTTGTTTTTTTATATTTATGTTTATGTTTATTATTTTGATTTTGATTTTAATTTTAACTTTTATTTTATAAATTTTCGTCTTTATTTTTATTTTATTTCTTGCTTTTTTCTATTTCTTTTATGTTTGTGAATGTTTCTTTCACTTTCTAATTATTAGAATTTTAATTTTCATTTTTTATTTGCATTTATTTTTTCGTATGTTTTTATATTGATATTGATTTTCTTTTGTACATTAGATTTTTTCTTTCTTAATTATTAAAGTTTTTTTCATTTCACTTTTGCTCTTTTTGTAAGACAATTATTTGTGCTACAATACATTTTCATTTTTAACTAATTTATTGTATAAAATCAACCCCTATAAATTTTAAAAGTTACTAATTGAATTTCAAATGGATGATCGTGATTGGTGGATGATGGAAAGATTGACCAATGATATTGTGTCACTTGGAGTTTTCTAGAAGCTTGAAAAACTTTTGCTATTATATATAGTAGATTCACAAACTCCTTTTTCTTCGAATTTGTGAGTGACTTATTTATAATCTCTTTTGACTTATTTTGATTAGGATTTGTTTTTTATATTTATGTTTGTGTTTAAAATGATTTTAATTTTAATTTTAACTTTTATTTTATAAAATTTCATCTTTATTTTAATTTTATTTCTTGCTTTTTCCTATTTCTTGTATGTTTGTGAATGTTTCTTTCACTTTTTAATTATTAGAATTTTAATTTTCGTTTTTTATTTGCATTTTATTTTTTCATATGTTTTTATATTGATATTGAATCTAAATAAAAAACAGAAGTTATAATTAATAAACAATAAACTACAAAAATTTTTATTTTATATATTCACCGAATAAGGTTAAATATAACACTCAAGTTTAAATTATTATTTTATATATAGACACGGGCACACATATATATCTTAAACATAATTTTTACATTCAACACAATATATTCTTGAAAAAAATGATACTTACAATGTCTACACAATCTCGACATATCTAAACCAGAACCAGGAGAACTCTTACCAACAGCTGAGCGATGACAAACTAGAATAACCACCAATCAGGCTAAAGCCAAATATTTATTGAGGAAAAGTAGGTTAACACGGACCCGTCTTTCTTTTTGGTGCCTTACTGCAGCCCTTACGTGTTTAGCTGTCTTTATTGAAAGCTCAATTGTAACTTGCAGAAGCTCACAAAAGGATAGAGGGGTGAAGATGATGACAAGGTCAACAACTTAGGAATCAGTTTTTCTTTGCATTACTTGCCACCCAATATCCTTTTAAACTCTTGGTCAATCAGAAGGGAAAACAAGACATACAAACATATTCATTGCTCACAAATGATAAAAAAAAACTTTTATTCTCAAAGTCTGACCTCACAAAAGAACATACTTTTAGCAAATTTCATCTTGGATTTCCTCTGGTAAAATGATTGTATGAGAAGTTGTTCATATATTTACGGTCTATATGCAATATCCGGAGACAGAAGCATGTGCAAGAAAAAGAAACTCAAATTGTAAATTGTAAAGAAAAGAAAAAGAACCATCACGTTTAATAAGCAACACAACATCTTACTTAATATGCACTTACTGTATAACAACCTCAACACCGTTAACAAATACGTAAGATGAGAAATATTAACATGCAAGTTGATAATAGCTACCTCACCACCATTAACTTCTGCTAAATCAGTTCCATTAAGCTAACATTGACTTACAATATAGCTAACCTAATTCATATTGCACAGTGAAAATAGTTTTTAATTTGATTGAATTTAAGAACGCAACAAGAAATAACTACTAGATCCAAGTCAATTATGCATAAATGATTAAATATTAAAGAAAACTACTATAGATCATTTGTGAAAAAAAAAAATATAAACCAATGTCAACAGCCATCCAGAGAACAAAACCTTACGCAAGGTATTTCAGAGAGAGAGAGAGAGAGAGAGAGAGAGAGAGAGAGAGAGATGATAGCTTTACAACAACAGGGCTCGTCCTCAAGTTTTGGTGCAGTGGTCTAACTCTCCTAGTGAAGACGCAACTTGGGAATATGTGCATGGATTTATGATAAGTTTCCGAAACTTGATCCTTGAGGACAAGGATCATTTGAAGGAAAGGGAAATGTTATGGATGGATGCTTTACAGTGTCGTTTTACATTAGTAGTTTGTTTATTCAATAAGGTATTTGAGAGAGAGAGAGAGAGAGAGAGAGAGAGAGAGAGAGAGAGAGAGAGAGAGAGAGAGAGAGAGAGAGAGAGAGCTGATAGCTTTACAAGAAACTAAATAAGTAACTTTATTTTCCATGTAAGGGGCGAGGGGGAGGGGACAGTGGCAGAAGATTCATTACCCTAGTCTATTCTAATTGGAAAATTTAGCATCGACATTAGCATACAAAATGCAATTTCCAAACAAATATTTATTCTTGATTTAACCCTCAGCACGTTACTTCATTGCACCAAGAAATGACTGCTCCCTCCGACCTAAAATGAATGACCATTCTAAATTTTAGGGTCATTTGAAAAGGCTGATTTAATATAAAAGAATTAAAAACATTCTTGTTATTCACTTTCAAACTATTAGTTTTGCATAAATATAATGAACTACAAAAACAAAAATTGAAAACAAATCATTTAGGGACGACAAAGATTTTTGAAGGAAAAGATCAAAAAGGTCATTCATTTTGGGAAACTATGGATGGGCTATACGGCTATACTAGCCAAAAATAAGTTATATCTTAGAATAATTAAGATAGATCAATATTTTACTTGAATGCTTCATTACCTACTGTCAGCGAACAAAATGTATTCTTCACGAAGCTCCTTCAGCAAGTCGGTATCAGATATCAAGTCCCACATATTCTGCAACCCAAAGGATAAATTTAGAAGGAAAAGACAATGGAACAAAAATAATCAATTACTTGAAACAAGTAACCAGAAAACTGCAGCCAATCAACCATGTACCAGCCTTAGTCCCATCCTATTTTACAACAAACACAAATATTAGACATGTTGATTTTAATGAAAAATAGGAAAAAAGAACGAAAATAAAAACTAGTGCTTTTTGCTTTTGCCAGTAAGTAGATTACAAATTTGTAGAATGTTTTAGTACTTATATTTTACATCCTTAACCAAAACAAATAATCCAAATCCCAACCATTTCAGACTTCGTATTAAAATCTTCACAAGAAAAATTGCAATAGTGAAACCAGAGTATTTCTATTGGAAAGAATGTGGATAAAACAGAAATGACGAAATATTAATGAAAACTACTAAATATCATTTGGTGAAAGAAAATAAAGTATTTTCAGAAAAGAACCATTAAAGAGATAAAGCTGTTGTCATGCAGAGAACAAAACCTTACACGAGATAATTTCAGAAGAGATGTCTTTTTGTTGCTAAAGAATAGAAATAAAGGAGAGAAATTAACTGCAATATGACCTCCATGGTCGCACATGAACAGAAGTCAAAAAAGAATAAGCAGCCAAGAGAGAAAAGGTTTAAGAAAAAAGAACATTTGGGACAAGAAACTAAATTAGTAGATTACAATTCATGTAGAGGGGGAAGGGGAGGGGACGGGCAGAAGATTCATGACCCTAGTCTCTTCCAAATGGAACATTTAGCAACAATGCTGCATTAGACCCTAGTTCCTGAAAATCAATTGGTGATTCTGTGAAACAAAACAATCAAAAGCCCCCTTAAGTGTAAATATTTGTATTGGAAAATTCGTCACACTGCAAATGAAGGAGAGCACAAGATTATCATACAAAATGCACTTCCTGAATGCATTGAGCACATCATTAGCATATTAAATGTGCTTCCTGAAAGCACTGATAAGATGTTTTTTATAACAAACCTTGAACATTAAAGATTACTCCCTCCGTCCTATATTACCTTACCCATTTTGCTATTTTGGGCGTCCCACTTTAAAGTCCCACTTTCCTAAAAAGGAAACTTTTTAATACTTCTTTATTCATGGGACCCACTTGTCATACTCACAATGAAAACGGAACTCCTTTACAGCATCATGTATAATTAACAATTAACAATTGACAATCAAAAACTGGACAATCCTTTAACTAGTATGTGTTGATGAACTCGTTCAGTTTGCTGCAAATGTTTCCTTCATCACTGGAAAATACAGGGAGAATTTATACATGACCGCGTGCTTGACAATTTCCAGAGAGTATATCAACTGCAAGTCGATGTGGTACTGCATGTACTTACTTGATCAGCTCCTTGCGTAATAGCTCATGAAGCTGCTCTATTAGCGCACTCCCATCACCCGCACCCCTTAACAAATTTAGTTGTAACCTTGAATAAATAATGAATAGGTCCTGTAAAATTATTAAAAATACTTTAAAATCAAGAGTGAAACCTGTCAAATTATCACATGATTAAGCAACCTTCGAAAACCTATCATGGGTAGTAATTCAACAGTGAAAATGAAACTCCTTTACAGCATCATGTATAATTAACAATTGACAATCAAAAACTGGGCCATCCTCTAACTAGCAAGTGTTGATGAACTCGTTCAGTTTGCTGCAAATGTTTCCCTCATCACTGGAAAATACAGGGAGAAGATATACATGACCGCGTGCTTGACAATTTCCAGAGAGTATATCAACTGCAAGTTACATTAACAAGTAAAAAACCAAAGGACTACTTATCTATGTTTACGTAGCATGAGAGAACATATGAACAAAACCTTTTATGCTTTATTCTCTAATTTCATGGTAAAATATCCAAGGGAACAATAAAGAAGTGAATGAAGCGCCGAGATGCAGCTAAACACCTCTTCCTTGGGAATTGATTGACCACCATTGTTCTCACTCTAGCGTTTTTCCACCTTTCCTATGTATAGAAGCACTATGCTCCCCAAATCATTTAAATATTACATGAATATGTAAAAAAATGAAAAACTGAAACACATGTCTAGTCCAGGATGTGATAGCTAAAAATAGAACTCACCACAGTACAACCGGTCCCTCACATGAAAATGGTATTGTCTAACATCTAAAAGGTCTCGAAGAATATTTCATACACGGACTGAAAGCTTGGACCATTTTCAGAACATCCCATATGTGATTGAAAAGTGACATAGCAACAGATAGAAAAAGTTAGCTTTGGCCTGCTGCAGGCAATAATAGAAGTTACCTGGCATTCATATTAAATGGGATACTTACCAAGTCATAGAAACTTAATTCAGTTGTATCACAAACACAAATAAAAACCAACATAAATATATTCTGGTAATTGCTTGATTCCTTTACGAGACACGAGAAGGATGCCCAATTTTGAACATTTCCTTAAGTGTTGTACATTTACACCTTAAGAATTAATAACTGTTGTAGACCTATCAACTAAGCAAACAAAAAGATGTAACTGACATTTGATCCTATATTGGTATCACAAAAGAAATTCATTAAATGCGTGAAGGTGATGTAAACCGGCACGAAACATACTCAAAGAATTCAAATACTACTAAGTCAAAAATGTGGCTGGCTCGAGGCCAAGTAACCAATCAAAGAATTCAAATACTACTAATTCAAGCAAAGCACATTCCATAAAAACATTTTAAAAAAATTGACAAGTCAGCTGCGAATTTACGATGAGATGGAGGGCGTAATGAAGTCGAATTGAAGTAAAGGGATTTAGTAGAAAAATGACTACATATATATATGTGTGTGTGTGTGTAAAATATCATATATGGTTATTTAATTGAGATCGAGTAGATGTTGGGTACCAATGATTTGTTAGGTGGCAGGATTGATGACAGGAATACGTTTCTTCTGAATACATTCTCTCCACTTGCCGTCGATGAATAGCTGTTCTGAAGGTATCTGGATCGCCATACTTCCTTCAGCAGACTTCTCATCAGCTATAGACACGCATATATAGGTTGTTTCGTTCAGCTCTCTATTCCTCTCTGCATGTGTGAGTATATATACAATAACTGAAAGAAAGCCTAGCGCATGTTAAAAACTACTTGACAAGCAAAAATGAAGATTGCAACGTGCATGAAATGGACCAATGACTTACATTGTGTGTTCCACATACCAAGTCGCAGTGGTACTACAAGTACATATTTTGTCAAGCTCCTTGCATATGACGTCAAGAAGCAGCTCTATTATAGCACTCCCATCATCAGCATCCCTTAATAATTTTAGCTGTAACCTTGAATACAAACAAAGGCATCCTGTAAAATATTTGGAAAATACTTTAAAATAAGAGTGAAATCAAACTTGTCAAATTACCGCATGATTATACAACCTTTACAAACTGACCGTGGTAGTTATCAAACTGCGAAAAAGTAACTGCTGTGCAGATTGAATTCCCAAATTCGGACCATCCTTTAACGAGTATGTGTGAATACACTCAATCAGCTTGCGGTAAATGTTTCCCTCATCCCTGGAAAGCACAGGCAGAAGTTATACATGACGGCGTAATTAACAATTTCCAGAAAGCGTATCAATAATTACAAATTACTCTGACAAGTAAAAAAACAAAGGACTACTTATCTATGTCGAACTGTTGTCATGAGAGAAGATATGAACAAAACTTTTTATGGTTCCGTCTCTAAGTTCATCAGGAAAATCCCCAAGGAAACTATAGAAGTGAATGAAGCGTTCAGGATGCAGTAAAATACCTCTTTGTGATTCGATTGACTACCACTTTTCTCACTCAAGCTTGTTTTCACCTTTGTCGTGTATAAAAACACCACGTCTCACCAAAGCATTTAAATATTAGATGAATATTAAAAAAAAAATCATGACAAATTGAAACACATGTGTGGTCAAAGATGTGATAGCTAAAAAGAGAACTCACCACATTAAGCTTGTTTCGGCGGACAATACATCCATACTTGGACTGGAAGCTCGGAACATCCTTCGGTACATCCCATATGTGATTGAAAAATAATTTAGCAACAGATAGTAGAAGCAAGCTTTGGCCAGCTTCTTTTCCCTAGTTTCCTATTAGGAATAAGTATCTGACATTCATATTAAATGGAATACTTGCTAAATCATAGCGACTGTGTTCAGTGGTATCATAAAATCTAATTGAAAAACATCATACTCTATTTTTCATAAATTCATGAATTTTATCCCTAGTTTCCTATTTAGAATAAGTAACGCAGATTATCCTAATGTTGACTGACTATATACATTTTCCGTTAAATTCTTTATTCGTTCACCAGACAAGAGAAGGGCGCCAAATACAGAACATTTCCTTCATTAACTGTTGTACGATTGAAATAATTGTAAACAAAATAATTCTTACAATCCATTATACTCAATGGTCCCAATGGAAGAGGTGTGGTTTGACCAAACATACAAATTAAGGAGAGTGGCAAAAAAAATGAGCTCAAATAAGAGACAATATTGAATTCAAACTAGGCGACAAGGGACAAGTGCTACAAGCTCGCTAATCCACATTGTGCATTGGTCAAGGTTCCACACTTATCATCCGTGTTTATGTTCCTCCTGAAACAATGTGTATTCACATGAGCAAATAAAAAAGAAACGTGCTAGAAACAGAACCTACCATGTCATTGTAGCACTGCAAGTACTTACTTAATCCTTGCGTAATACCTCAAGAAGTTGCTCTATTACCGCACTCCCAACATCTCGAGAATCTTTCCACCGAGCTCCATTGTAACTGGCTGCCAAGAAAAGCATAGCATGAGGATAGTAGGAGAAATGCAGTATTCTTGGCATTTACTTTGATATCATACGATTAACATTCCATTAGCAGTTATATGCGCACATCCAGGGTTTTTATTCAGCATTATTTATCCATATATACACACAAACGAACTGTTAAATGTAATCTGCCAAGCAATTAAAAATCATATTGGCCACATATTAGGAAGCCTAGCGCATGTCAGAGAACTACAAGACAAGCATAAGTACAAATTGCTAATTGAAAATGATAAGAGATAGGAAGTTTGTCAACATGGGGATGTGACACCAATGTAGCACCACGCTTCTAGACCAAATCCAGTTAGAATATTAAGTACCCGAGAAGGTAGACGACCTCTACACACTTCACCCAACCCAAGGCATGTGCTGGCATTAGGTATATTGAAAAATAGTTGTTATTAGGAATGCAATAAGTAGATATTGATTAGTCAGGACGTAAAAAGATGCCAATTCGGATGGCTTAGCAGCCAAGGCAGGAGCAACTTTCCCTGTTATACTACTGAGTGCTGAGTAGAAGTAGCTGCTCCAACATAAAGACAAAGACAGAAGAAATCAAATTTTGATAAAATGAAGCGAAACAGTGAACTTAGAAGGGCAGGGGAGAGAGAGACACAGGGAGAGAGAGAAAGAGAGGTTTTGGTCATCAGTAGAAAAAGTAAAATGTACCAAGGACTAATTAATCCAATAACACCAATCGGCTCCTTTCTAACATGGCACATAAATGTGTCCATTGGAAGAGCAACTCAAGCATTTTGTTTTGCACCAGGCTTCAGCTAGATCTGCCATTAGTGAGGTGCTAACGATATACAATATCCAAAGCTGCTTCATCCAAAGGTATTCTACAATCAATTGCTTCAAGTTTCACCAGTTCTGTCTCTCTTTGTTACTTGCATGCAAACAGAAAGAGTAAAATTTTCATTGATCTTATTACAACAAAAGAGGTTCAGAATCATTGGTTATCTCCAAAATGAACAATATTCAATGTGCCGGGGTACGTCAAGTAAAACCAAAAGTTGTCACCTTTCAATGCTGGGTAAATTTTATTAGAGTTAGGTCTACGTTGTTCAAATCTTGAAGGAAAATCCTGCAACTTATCAGTAATGAATTAAATTTTATAAGAGTTAGGTCTACATTGTTAAATACTTATAAAGTAAAATCCCGAGAAATTGCTTAATGATTCTTCTCATTATTGTTGATGGAAATTAGAAGATGATTATCTAGGATTTTAAAGATAGTACGGTTTTCTGGAGACACCAACAAGAAGAAGGATACTAGTAAAGCAAAACTTGCCACCAAGTTCTAGGCTTCTTGGCAAGTTAAGTAGCAATTTACTACTAGTATTTGGTAAAACATGAGTCTAAGAAAATTAAATATTGGTCAACAAGAAAGCTTACGTTTTTACTCCCTCCATCCCAATATAAGTGTGTCACTTTACTTTTTTGTCTATCACATAATAAGTGCCGCGTTTCTAAATGAAGAAATAGTTGCAGTGCACTTTTAACATGGTATAAGCAGTATACAAATAAGCACAGAAAATTCCACAAAAAGATTCAAAAACATTGATATGAGTGAACATGAAACCCATGAAAGTTGAATTGTACCGAAATCAAAACAAGCAACCAGGATAGTTGCGTAGATGAGCACCGTATAAAGAAACATAATCGACTTTTTTTATGCAAGCAAATCAAAACTCGGTACCTTTTGCCTTCAATGTTGAGTGATAGAAAATAAAGTTAGATCAACAATTGCAACTTCTTTGACAGGCTATAACTAGTTCCATAGTTTTTCTACTTAAGGATCTGAAAGGAAATTAGAAGTGGATAAGCATAACACGCATATTACCTGTGATAGACTATGGAGAAAAACATAGCATTAAATGATGCAGATGTCATTCCCAAATCAAATAAATACCTTGGCAGCAATATCTCCCTAGAACTTTGTATGGTATGACAAGTACATGTGGACCAGAAGCAAAAACTTCCCATATCATTGGTAGTTATCCAAAAACAGAGGTCTTTTCTCTAGTTTTCTGCAAGAACATCCAAAAACAGAAGCAAAAACTTCCCATAAATGAATTCAAAAACAGACATGATTAAAATGTAATTTAGGAACAGGGAGAAGAAGCTAGCTCTGTGCAGGCAGAACGAGTAGAAGTTACCTGACATTCATATTAAATGGTTTACTTACTACTTCATAAAAACTTAATTCAGTGGTATCACAAACTCCTTAAACAATTAATGGGATACTTACCAGACAAGAGAAGGGTGCCCAAATTTGAACATTTCCTTCACTGTTTTACAGTTACACCTTAAAGAACTAACGATTGTTGTAGACCCGCCAACTAAGCAAGCAAAGATGTGCCTGATTTTTGATCCCATATTAATATCACAAAAGAAACTAATCAAAGACGTGACTGATATTTGATCCGATATTAATGCTACCGCACTCCCATCATTTGCCCTCCTGAAAAAATTTAGTTGTAACCCTGAATAAAAACTAAATGTGTGGTGAAAAAATAATCAGAAAATACTTTTAAACCTGTCAAATTACATTAGGAGAAATCTTCGGGAACAATCAAGAAGTGAATGAAACGTCAAGATGCAGCGAACCACCTCTTCCTCGGGGATTAGATTGACCCCCATTGTTCTCACTCAAGCTCATTTCCACCTTTCCCATGTATAGAAGCATCATGCCTAACCAAATCATTTAAATATTAGATGAATATGGAAAAAGGTATATTCCTGAAATAGAAACAGGCGTGTGGACCAGGATGTGATAGCTAAAAAGAGAACTCGCCACAGAATGTGATAGCTAAGAAGAGAACCCTAATTCAAAGTATCAAAATAAAACCCAATTCAAAGTAATTTCATAAATCAAAACAAACCCTAATTCAAAATAAACCCTAATTCAAATGATCAGCCAAAAAAAAATCAAGCCACCGACATCATCTTACGTGTTCTTTCTCAGGTTAACCTTTTTGGTTTAGTTCAAAATTCACACACAAAAAATATAACTAAAAGAATCAAGTGTGACAACTAAGCGGCTCTTATTTCTTCTTAATTTTAACT
>JAFEMH010008230.1:0-55337 GCA_022495995.1 Adenophora triphylla var. japonica | reverse complement strand
GTAGAAGGAGAGGGTGACCCGTTTTGGTCGAGGAAATTTGGACCTAATGATAGGCTACCTACGTATCCCTAGTGGAAATCGAAGCCACTTTCGTAGATTCGAGATTTACTCGAGATTTCGTCGGCTTTTGGGATTCCGATTAACTTTCTTTGGGGATTTTGTTAGCCTTCTTTGAGGAAAAATCGAGGCGTATTCGTTAAGGGGAAATCGGTCTTACGTTTCTGCGAGAATAATTTTGATAGAAAGATATGGGGATCTGGGTATCTTTCTCGGGATAGGTGCTACGTTGCTTGGGAGAATAATTTTGATGAAAGATACCCAGGATCCCGTTATCTTTCTCGGGGAGACTCCGGTCTTACGTTTGGCTAGTGCAGAATGATTTTGATGAAGATACGGGATCCCGTTATCTTTCTCGGGGAGATCGGACTTACGTTTGTGCCGTTGATGATTTTGATGAAAGATACGGGATTAGTTATCTTTCTCGGGGAAATCGGTCTTACGTTTGGCTAGTCGATGATTTTGATGAAAGACACGGGATTCCGTTAACTTTCTCGGGGAGATCGGTCTTACGTTTGACTGCCGTTGATGATTTTGATGAAAGATACGGGATTCCGTTAACTTTCTCGGGGAGATCGGTCTTACGTTTGACTAACTTGTGAATGATTTTGATGAGAAGATACGGGATCATTATCGTTATCTTTCCTCGTTGGGAGATCGGACTTACGTTTGGCTTTGCCACGTGTGCTAATTTTTGATGAAAGATACGGGATTCCGTTATCTTTCTCGGGAGAGATCGGACTTACGTTTGGCTAGGTTGGAATGATTTTGATGAAAGATACGGGATTCCGTTATCTTTCTCGGGGAGGAGATCGGTCTTACGTTTCTTGGCTAGGGTGATTTTGATGAAAATACGGGATCCGTTATCTTTCTCGGGGAGATCGGACTTACGTTTTCTGCTTAGGGAATAATTTTGATGAAAGATACGGGATTCCGTTATCTTTCTCGGGGAGATCGGTCTTACGTTTGACTGCCGTTGAATGAGTTTCTTGAAAGGGGGGTGACTTTGGTTAACATGGGTTAACTCTGTTAAGTCTAGGATCAAATTGCGAGTTCAGGATTTTTAAAGGGCAAAAGGGTCATTTTGACCCTAACAAACCTATCCGCGCGGATAGGGTTGGAATTCAGATTTGTTTTAATGAGGCCAACGCCCTTCTTTCTTCTTCCTCACCCTTTTCGGTTCATACGCAATTACGAGAGAGAGAGAGAAAAGCAGGAAGGTAGCCATTTTTGGCCAAAAATCTTCAAAAAATATTCCATTTTCTTTGATTTTTCAAGCAATGGAACACGGGAGGTGCTTTTCAAGGCCAAGGCGTGGCCCGGTCGCGGAGAGACGATTGGAGCTCGTTCAGAATGAGGAGACATTACACTCTTTCGCAATCGGTGCGGAGGAGCCATACCCGATGCTTGGCAACATTGGGCCCTTGATCCAGAGTCTCGAAACGGTATACTTCGAATCTTTTATTTTCTTTGTTGATTTCTTGCTTGAAATTGATTTTTGGTGATTTTGATTTTTTTTTGAATTTCGAATGATTGATGTTCTTGGCCTTGGATTTTGATTTTGATGCTTTGCATGTTGTAATGAGTATATGGGTAACTCAAAATGTGCATTTTGCTTGGAAAAAGAATTGGCATTTTCGCCATTTTTTTTTTGAAATATGAGACTATGATGAACAATTTCCCGAATTTGGGACGGACTTCTTTTGTTGCAATGTAGGATTCTTGCAATGTTGATATGAATGTGTGCATGCTTCTCTCTCCTTTTTTTTTGAAAAAGTGGGACGGATTTATTGACTCCGTGTATGAATGAATGAATTTTTTTTTTTTTGAAAAATGGGACGGAGTTTTTACTTCCGTTGGATGCATGTATGCATTTTTTTTTTGAAAACGGGACGGAGTTTTTACTTCCGTTGACTCTTTGTATGAATGTATGAATTTAGGATCTTTTGGGATGATGGATGATATGCATGTATGCATTTTTTTTTGAAAATGGGACGGAGTTTTTACTTCCGTTGACTCTTTGTATGAAATTTTTTTCATGTATGAATGTTGATTGGGATTTCTTTGAAAAGCTTGCTTTCCTTTTGTGCGAAGAAAAATGGGGCTAGGTTCATGTGCAAATCTTTCGATTATCTTTGCCGAATTTTCTTCGAAAGCTTTGTGTTGCGTGATGCATGTATATGCTTTCCCTTTTTTTTTGTGCAAATGCAAATGCAAAATTTTTTTGACATTTCTTTTTTTTTTGTTTTTCATTGCGGGAGTGGAAACAACTACGTGACGGGCTTGGTTGAATAAGATGAAGACTCGAGGATCGGTGGGTCTGTAGTTGACTGTGGGACCGGCTTCCGAATGCGGGCCGAGGAGCTTTGATGAGTCAGAGACAGATTGTCGTTGAGGCCGGAGCTTTACGAGTTCATTGAAGGTGCTTGAGGGGTTGGTTAAGTTCCCTAAGAGCAAGGGCACGATGTTTTGCTTTGGCGCGGCATTGGTGGGATGCGACCCACACGTTTCACTTCTTCGGGGCGAGGCTACGGTTACGCCTTCCGGCTACTGTGCGATCACGGGTCTGTCCTTCAATGGGCGCGGCATTGAGGTAAGCGGGGCGGCTACGGCGATGTGGACTGCGAGGCTCTTACCAGGCTTTACCCCATTCCCAAAAGGGGATGGGGATGGAGTATAAAGCGCGTGGTTTATGGGAAGATTGTGGAGATCATCGGGAGCTACGAGGTGGGGATGAGAGGATAGGCGGCGAAGCGGATTGCTAGGAGCCTTTTATGGTTTGCTTTTCGAGCACTCTTTTTGGACACGCCGAGGACGGCGGTGTTTGCCTTTCTTTGAGGAGTTTGGAGGATGTGGGGATGGTGGAGAGGTCTCTTGGGGAGAGGCCGGGTGGCGAGCTTTACTTTGCTCTTGATGGAGATACAGCCGGAAGAGCTGTGAGCTCCTTCTTGCTTCGAGTTTGCTCTGGAGGTATAAGCTTTCTTTTTGCTTTCCCTTTTCCTTTAAGCACGCATTCTTTTCCGCACTTGATTTGATCTTTATCTTTCGAGGTATGGGCATAGTTGTGAGGTTCTTCCACGTCACGATGTGGCGGCGGCGGCGGAGTACGTCGGGGCGTATCCGGCCATGCGCTCTGGTCCCAAGCATGCCCGAGAGAAGAAAGGTTCTAGGGCGCACGACCCTCGGGTACTCGGATTGCCTTCCTTTGACGAGGTGAGACGGATGAGGAGATGATATTCTATCCACAGGATCGTTTCGATGTGGCGCATTGTTGGCGAGATTTGGACCAGGTGCTGGCGGAGGATTTTGAGGGGCTTGACTTGCGACGCCTATTATACGGGGAGAGGGTGACGCGCCGGCATGGCGTGGTCGCCTTTGATGACACCGGTGGAGCCTCCACGCTCCAGACATGATGCATCCTAGTGAGAGATGCGTGACACAGGGATGATTACAGGCGGCCGACTGACACTTCTCGGCATTTGTGGCGATCGAGCCGTATCCGGTATTTGTCTTGAGGAGGCGAGGACGCCCGGGTTCTTGATAGAGAGGGTTAGGGGTCCCGCGGTACCCTCGGACGGACTTTTCATATGTCCCGAGGATGGGGTCCGATTGAGGGTGCGAGATCCCTCGGCTGAGCGGCTTCCACGAGCTTTCCGACCTCGTCAGGGTATGAAGGTATGGCTTTTCCTTCCCACCTCTTTTTTGCTTCTGTCTTTTCTTTTCTTTCTGTCATCATTTTTTTTGCTTTAGCATTTCGACGCTTTTGCTTTCGTGCGGTTTCCGGAGGTGGTCGTGGAGAAGGCGCGAAGCGGGTGATCGGGGCTAAGAGATTCATCGGGAGGATGGTGGCTTGTGGAGCCCCTCGGGCTAGAGCGAGGCGACCACGGCCGGCGCACTGTCGGGCGGGGAGGCTTCCTATTCCTTCGAGACTTCCTCCGAGACTCCTCTTTCTCCTCTCTCCTTGATCCTCGCGTGGTACTACCTTCGGACCACGTCATTCTCGGGAGATCCTTACGGGCGGGGACACGTGCGCGGCATGGTGGATCTTCTTCGCACGTCCGGGAGTCGACGCCTTCACCTTCGGATATGATTTCTTTGCGGATCTTGGCTTGCCGTATCGGAGCGTGCCGGTTGGTCTGGCGAGCCTTCTTCAGGGGGCGAGGACGATGATTCTGAGCACGAGATCTTCATGGCTCTGAGGGAGGCGGGCCCAGAGCCGCAAAGAGGACCGGGGAGGGCCCGGCCAGAGGACTACGGCGCGATCCTTCGAGTGATATTTTGAGATTGATTTACGAGATTGTATTTAGACGGATCTGATTTATTTTTATGCACATTTTTTTTGCTTTTCTTTTTTTCTTTTTTTTGGAATGTATTAATTTAGGATTATTGTTATTTATTATTTTTTGTTTTTTTTTGAATGCAATGTTTGTATGAATGCAATGTTGCATGAGCCTCGGTTTTTTGGCGAGGGTGTAGATGTTTGGTGTATGGCTGGTTTGGACGAGGCTTTGGGTGGGACAAAATATTCCTTTGGTGCGACGGTTTGGGTACATTGCAAAGATTTTACGATGGGAGACAATCATGTCCGCGCGGATAGGACACGCATCGACATTGTCCTTTAATTTTGCTTCGAGATCTGGTCTCCCATTATTTCAAATTCAAATACCTTCTTCAACCACCGGTTCAAAAACGACCATTTTCGGGAGAAGGAGAGAAAAATCCATGGAAAATTGTGAGCATGAGAAATCCATCCAAAATTGTCCCAAAATTCCCAAATGTCATTCTTCAACAAATTTAAGGATTGGTCAGGAGATTATGCATGAGAGGAGGTCATTCTTTGAAGAAAGGTACAAGGTGAAGTGTTTATGGTCCCTCAAAGAATTGGTTCGGACTATGAGCTTTTGAGAGCTTCTTCCTCATTTTGGGACACTAGAAGGCATGTCTTTTGCTTCTCTTACAATGAGGTTGTTCCGCAGTGGAAGAATTCCGGGCTTTGCTTGGCGGTCCGGAGGTGGAAGAGATTGCGGTTCCTTTGCCGGAGGGGCCTCTTTCGTTGATAGATTGTGCAACCTCCTTCATCTTTCCCGGAGGAAGCACAAGGTATGATCTGTAGTCCGATCACTTTGATATTTCCGGTCTCACGATAGGTTTAGGGGCTTAGGCTTACTTGACGATGCCTATTGGGATGCCTTTGCACTTTGCATGTTCGGGACCTTGTTCATGGTCTATTCTTTTGGGATTTTTCATCGGTCTCTGCTGGATGTAGTCGTTCATTGTCGCTTGGGCGAGAGATGTTGTACCTTTGATCTTGGGGAGACTTTTCATGCTCTCGATAGGGCGCTCTTTGGGAGATGGTATATGCGCGGGCGGCCCGTTCCTCTTGACTCTGTGGGCGATGGAGCGCTTGGGGATTCTTCGGGAAACTCTGATATGATCGAAGCCTTGGACATTCGCCGGGAGAGGGGTTGCTGTAGATTTTGATGATCAGGGCTCATGGGAGCGTTGGATGGCTGGTCGCCAGGACGAGAAGATATTAGATGGTCGGTGCCTTGTTGGCGGGTGGAGACTCGGAGGAGTACTTCGGGACGGATCTCCGTGGTTATGCTTCGGGGCTTTCTCGAGTCCGGCTTTTACATTCCGTCTTTGGTTACGAGACGGTTCGGCTTGGAGCGAGGTTCCTTTGGAGGACTTTGATGATATAGCCACCGGGGTGGTGGCTCCTGCTTCTATGGATGATCCTTCGGTGTTTTCCTTTCTTTCCCGAGCATGGAGGTATGACGTCTTTCCTCCTCGGGTTATCCTCGGGCGTCAGAGACTGTGTTCTTGACCACTTGGTACCTGGATTGAGTACGAGAGGCATTTTGGAGAGACTCGGATGGCTATTTTGAGACGGCGTGAGGCCATTGTGGAGTGCGGAGGATCTGACGGTTTAGAGAGGAGGAGGGCCGAGGCGAGGGCCAGCCCTCATGACGGGAGCGGAGATGTGGTGACCGATTATGAAGCTTATGTCAAGAGGCGGGAGAGGAGGACTCCTATGCTACCGGCTAGGCTACGGGAGATGAGAGATGACGCTAAGGCTACCAAGGCCCTGACAGAGGCTGGTCTGATAGATCATGTTCCTATACCAGAGCTCGGTAGGAGGAAGACCGACATTTTTCCTGTTCAGAAGAAGAAGACTCGAAGGGGAAGAAGAGGGGGGATGCCAGTATGAGTAGTTTAGAGTGACCTCGAGTTTTCTGAGTATCGCTTTCTTGCCGTAGCAGACACATTAGTTTGATTATGTATTTTAGTTTCTTTTAGCAGGTTGCCAGTTGTAGGAATGAATCGGGCATAGACTCATCAAAAAGCTTTTAACTTGTAATGAATATGTGAATTGCTTTAGAGTTTTTCGAGACGCTTTCATGGTACGATCGGTGTATTGATGTCGGATTTTGACTTTTATTTGTGCTTTAGACCGAACCGTTTCATTTGCCTACGTTCCCCTCATTTTGAGGAGCTCGGGTCTTCGTAGTTCAACTTTGTTTTTTTTTTTGTTTGTTTTTTTTTTGTTTTTGTTTTTGTTTTTTTGGTGCAACCCTGTTTTTTACCTAGGCCGCCCTTTTCGGGTTTTCAACCTAGTTGGGTATTACTCTTTTAGCACTCTTTGTCTTCTCTTTGTTTCTTCTTTTTTTGACTCGGTGTTTTTACGCGTAGTATCTGCGCGACTTGTCACCATTATTTGGGTGTACAAAGGGATTTCCGTCGAGTGCAAGTTGCATGGCTCCTCAGGAGAAGATCTTTTGGACGATGTATGGCCCGACCAGACAGGCTCCCATTTGCCAAGCGGGTTGATACGGGCTGGGGGCTTCTCTTTCAAAACGAGATCACCTTCTCGGATCTCCCGATGCTTTACTTTCTTGTCGAAGGCTCTGGCCATTCTCCCTTGGTAGGCTCGGATGTGTTCCATTGCTTTCAATCGGCGCTCATCTAGTAGGGCCAGCTCATCATGGCGACTTTGGAGCCATTCGACCTCGTTGATATGGCTCTCCAATAGCACACGGAGTGAGGGGATTTCTAGCTCGATTGGGAGCACGGCTTCCATCCCGTAGGTAAGGGCAAACGGTGTTTCCCCGATTGCCGTTCGGCGATGTTACGTAGCCCGAGTGCAGGTGTAGCTTCTCGGGCCAATCTACGCCTCGGACGGCCATTTTCCGGATGATGTTTTCCAAAGTCTTGTTTCTTTGCCTCGACGGCTCCGTTGGTTTGGGGCTGTAGGGAGATGACTTGTGACGGGTTATTCGGAATTACGCGGCGGCTGTCGCATTCCCCTTCGAAGTGGGATCCATTATCTGAGATGATTTCGGCTGGTAACCCGTATCGGCATATGATGTTCTCTTTGATGAAGAGGGCTACTTTCCTTGAGTTGAGGATTTTGTAGGATTTTGTAAGGCATCCTTTCCAGTTCCTTCGAAGAAATCACCAATCTGCGTCTCTTCAGGCTCTTCCGCAGTTCCCAGATTCACACTCGTCAAAATCTCTTCGGCAGCTTGGGCTCGATTTTCCTTTCTCCGAACAACCTGCTTAAAGATTTTTTTTTTGTTTGATTTTTTTTTGTTGTTTAATGTGTCTGCTTCTTTATCTAATGAATTATTATTAAATTTTTTTTTATTTATTAATTAATTCATCATTAGTTAAAGTGGCAATCAAGGGATACTCAGAAAGGTTCGTCATTTCATTAGGAACGAAAGGGAGTACAGCGTTTGCTACAGACTTGCAGTCTTCAGGCGTAAGGCCATCGGACGAACCTAGAGACTCGACCTTAACAATGAGAGACTCGGAGGACTCTTCCTAGGTTGACCTGAGGACGGGGGACCAATCCGGGCTTGGTGATCATTTCTTCTTTGGTCGCGGACGGGCACGAGAGAGTTTCCCAATTCCTTAATGGCATTCTTTGTCGGAGGCCTCATGACTCGGGCACATGTCTTGTTTATGTCCTCCTTCCTCGATCCTTGCTATCATCTCTTTCTACGAACCGGGATCAATTGTGTCAGGTGCACAGCGAGCATATGAATGTAGGGATCTTACGCCGCATCCTCGGTGCAGGGGATTCTATCTCGTCACAATCGACCGCTCAATCCCGAGATGTAAGGGCGTATCGCGTCTCGGTGTCTTCTTTGGAAAAATCTCATGCCCCATGCTTGAGCGGAAAGGCTTAGCGAGCGATTCGGCAAGGAGGGCGTCCCACACGACGTTCATAGATTCGAGTTGAGTATGACGATGCTTGTCGATCTTTATCATGAAGATTTCTGGCTTGGCGGGGGTCGGAGAGTGGGTTTGAAGAATGGTGACAAAGGTGTGATTAGGGACCGGGGTTTGTGTGCTGTATCATGGCGGTGTTCAATGTTTCCTTCCGGTATGCCTCCAAATGTTGGAAATGACAATTGAATTTGATGAATCGAACTTCTTCGGAGTACGCTCGCTTGAGTGCGTTGACATAATTGGCATCACCGGATTACGGGGATTCGATGAGACTTGCCTCGATAGTCCCTTGGTCGATTCGGAGGAGGTAGCCCCGGTGTACGGCTAAGAGCATGCTTAGTGACGGTCTCGGCTTCGTTCCCTATGAGAAGCTGTCACCCCTTATGACTTCAAGGTCCCCTTGTCGGTTAATGAATTTGACTCATTGGTGGAGGGTGGAAGCTATGGCTTTCATGTGATGCAACAGGGCGTCCTAATAGAGTGTGAACTCGGATGGGATGTCCATTACATGGAACTTGGCACCATTTGGGTTTCGTACCCGAGTTCCGAGATTCTTGTCCCCCGAGGATGGGGCGAGACGAGCCGTCGTAGGCCTTGATAATCCGGGTAGATGGGATCATATGCCTTTCGTTGATGCGCGGGGCCCGCATCATGCTAAGGAAGGACATTAATGGCGATCCATTATCCACCAATACTCCCGGGGAGCGATACGGTGTTGAGCTTAATGGTGATGTACAAAGCTTCGTTGTCTTTGGGAAACATCTCTTGGCAAATCTTCGTCGCGAGAAGGTGATCATGCTACCATATAGGCGGGGATCATAGATTTGGTGCTTGTGCGGAGAAAGAGAGTCATCAAGCCGGTCACTTCGTGCCTTTTTCTTGCGAGTAGAACCTTTGCTGAAGCCCACAGGTTATGCGAGGCCTTTTGTGGCGGTTGCCATCTCCGGTCAACATGTTGATTGAGTGGGAGCGCCAAGCCGCGTTGCGTTGGTCTTTTTTTGTCGGTATGCACTCGGAGGAGTGGACAAAGGCTGAGATCTTAGGCGATCCCTTGGGGGATGGATTTACGATTGGCGGTAAAGTTACCCAGGTCTCTCGGTGATTCGGGTGTCCGAAGGTCTCAACTCTATCGTTGGCAAGGCTTTTCGGCTCTTCTACCCTGTTTGCTTTGGGGAAAGGCAGGTTGGAGTAGAGTACATAGTAATCAAATCCCAGAGATGGCTCCCGAGCGTACCACAATTGGTATCGCCGGCCTCGAACCTCTCTTTCAATTTTCTTTGGGAGGAAATTTTCTTCTTTTTAGGAGGACGGTCCTCGTGTATCCGATCTGATAGTCCCTTTCAAGGCGGTCGGGACGATCACAGATATCCCACCAAATGTGTTCTACGGTGGTGGTGGATTTGGGACCTCGGGTTGAGCATTCTTTGGAGTGACTTTGAGTTGAAGCTGGTCCGGGGAGATCTGGCTGTTGGGCTCATCGGAAGCGAATGGTTGGACTCTGCCGGATAATGAGAGGTATTAAGATCCGGGGAGCAGGCATATGCTTGTCCTTCGGGGTAGCCCCGATCGGTTGGGAGATTGTTAATGTCCCGAAGTGGCGTGTGGCCTCTTCAATCCAGAGCTTGCTATGCATTGCAGCGTTCCTCCGGGGCTTTGATGGGCGACCATATTTCTTCAAGCTGTTTCACGATCTTCATCACCCATGCGATATTTGCGGGATCATCACTTTGAGAGGGGACAGCGACGGTATGCCGAACTCTTTCGTCCACGGCTGGCATTGTTGGAATGGTGGCCTTTTGGGCTGCTTTGTTTGGGGAGCCGGTTGCCACTGTAAGGTCGACGGGCGGGAGTCCGGCCGGTGGAGACATAGGAATCTTGGGGTAGCATCTTGATGTATCCGGGACGATTAAGAAGAGGAGGAGAACCTTCTTCCTTCTTTGCGGTAAAAGTGCCATCGGAATTGAGGCCCGATGAGTCGAAACCATGACTTGCGACAACCCCCGGAAGGTCGCTAATTTGAGCCTCATGTCGAAGTCTCATCTGTTCTACCAAGCTGGATCAATCTTTGAGTGCATCGGGGATTTTGGAGGACGGAGTGACGTTGTCCCCATCATTACCGGGCGATGCGAGACATTACGAAACCGGAGTCGGAACAAACGGCGAAGGCGATGACGCGCTTGACTCTTCCCAACTAATCAAACGGTGACCCGGTGTCCGGAACCAACCTTTGTGAGGAGCTGCGGGGGAAAGACACGAGGGTTCGGATGGTGGGATTTGAAGGAGGGTAAGTGTTTGGGCTTTGGGCTCATGCAACATGCAGTTATTTGTTCACGTTTACTTAAAACATGTTTTATTAACCTAATCGGTTGGAAAAGATTGCTCTTCTTTTTCGCAAACTACTCTGGATCTTGGATCAGTGGGCCCCGTCACTACATCTATAAGCCCCTCGTATTCCATCTGTATTTCGACCTCCCGGGGTGGGCGGCCCGGGCGAGGGTCTATAGGGCAGCGGGTCCCACCGGCCGAAAGAAACGATCCTAAAAGTCGGCGGGTAATCGAGTCTTAACGAGCATTCGATGTAAATTACGGACAAGGCGCGTCAAAAGTCAAGATCATGTCAGGGGCTCGACAAAAAGTCGGCATGATTTGGGTGATAAATGTCCACAATTGATCTTGACTTGTCGTCAATTAGGCCGTAATTAGGCATGGAATAATCATTAATCCTTGATGACTCGGTGTCAATCTTTGGGAGTCGATGTATAATTTGTGCCGATCGAGCCGAAGTCGGCGCCGGTCAATATCTTGGTCAAAGTCTGCGGCGGAAAACCGGCGAGCTTCGGCGATTAGGGTCCCGAAAGATATTGAGTCGGTATGCCGACAAAGGCTTGAAAGGAAAGGTCTATACACGAGACGGGGCATGACACGGACCAAACTAAAAACCAGCGGGTCTCGGACAAAGTGTGTCACGGACAAGTGCATGGTCGACACGAGGCTCCATGGGATGTTTGGGTAGTCCTGTGCTTGCACCGAGAGGCGTAATAAGACCAAACGGGCCGCGACAAGGATTTCCCGGGTTAGGGACGTAGTGTGCAGTGTAAGGTCACGTGCGCGTAGTGTGCAAGCAGTCTATCTTCTTTTTCTGAGTAAAATAGGAATTTTTTTATGTGTCTTAAAAATATGATGCATGATTTTTTTTGAAAATTTTCTTTTTTTTTTTGAAATTTTTTGTTTGAATTTTTTTTTTTTGAAATGAGCACATAAGCACATAAGCACAAAAATTCCGACAGTTAGGGACATGATTCCGACAGTCAAAATATTGACTTTTTCCGAGGCGGCCAAAACAACACGAAAATGTGCAAAAATCAACACACACAAAAAATGATTTTTTAAATGCCGGGACGGAAGCTTGACCCTCAAAAGCTTTTTTTTTTTTTAAAACGATGATACCGGTACGTGGGATTGTTAAACCACAATTTATCCCCGACTCGTGTTAGGAGGCGATAACGGGAAGTTTAATGGTTTCCACCAATATACCAAATATCAATTTTTTTTTAGAAAAAGCTTATTTTGTCCCCAGCGGAGTCGCCACTATGATGATGTGCCAATTTTTCCGAAAGGACTTTGAAATTTTCGTTTCTTTGAAAAACATATCGAAAAAGACCGGAGTCGCCACGCCATTTTTGTTTTAAGGGCCAAAACTTTGAAAAATGCCCAAGATTAGATATTTGGGTTCGGAGGTCACGTTACATGCCGGGAAGGACGTTAGTGTGCACCCGGAATGCCTCGTAAAACGAGTCTTCCAAGCTGAAAAACATTTGTGTGTGTGTGTGTGTGTGTGTGTGTTTTGGCCAAAATAAGTTGAAACTCAGAAAAGTAAAAATTGGGAATTCTTTATTAGACTTTGGAAAGATCCCATGATTTTTGGTGTGATTTTTGGGTAGAGTTTTGGTACTCAAAAGATTTTTGGAAGTTGAAGAACACTTCTGCCAGAATGAAAAAGGCAGTGGACACTTGATTTTGAAATAGATTTAAGGGGTTCGAAACTTCATAATCTGAGAAAACTCAGAGAATGAAAGTTGTTCCATACACCTTAAATAAGATTTCTGTGAAAGAATTTTCCATTTTGGAGAATATTTGAGGACCCAAAACCTTCTGGAAATCTCAGATATGAGATCTGGACTCCCAGAGACTGGTGATCTGACCTTCAAAAGAAAATTTGAAAAAGGGAGTTTTACTCACGAAAAAAATAAAGTAAAAATATGTCTGGAAAGATCTGGATGTTGGCTACAAAAAGTGTTTTGTAGTCAACACCAAATTCCAAGTTTATCTGTGTCCAAAAATTTAGACCATGGAATGGGGTCTTAGAAAATTGCTACTGGACAGCAACTTCTCAAGAAGGAAAATGTGATTTTAAAGGGGGTTTGGCATCCATGCTTGTCCCCATTTCCCTAGGTTTTGATTAGTGATCACTTGACATTTTAGTGGTGAATCAACTATATCAAACCATCCTTAAGTACATTAGGACTAAGCACTTCATTTGCTTGGGAAGGGAATTTTATCCTTTGAAAATGAGATTTGATGTATGAAAATGAGTTTTAGGGTTTTGAAAATGTGTTTTATTTGCAAGAAAGTAAGAACACTTTGAAAATAATGTTGATCCTTGTAGAAGATCATCCATGGAGATGAACTTCCATGGTGATCTTCTTGGATCTAAGACAAGAAGATGAATGAACTACATTTTGTAGCTTGAAAATGCATGCATGGATGAGAGATTTAGGGTAAGAAGAGGGAGGTTATACCTATCTTCTTTGTGTTTTGTGTTTGAAGGCTTGAATGTAAGAGTGTTTGAGGCTTGAATATGAGAGTGTTTGAGTGAGTGTGATTTTGGTTGAATAGTGGAGAAAAAGGTGACAATTCTATGGAATTCTCCTTTGTTTTCTCCTATTTTCGCCAAAGTGCAGTTGAGAAAATGTGTTCTTCTTTTTTCTTTTTGAGACTGGAGGGCTCAATTTATAGCCCTCTGAAAAATGCAAACATGTCCGCGCGGATTGGGTTGACAGCGTGCACTGTTCATTAAATGCTGCTTCAGGCTTTGGACACAAGGAATAATCTTTTGAAAATTCAAATTAAACAGCCAGTTTTTGTTCCAGCCATTTCTATTTTTGGTTTTCCTTATTTCTTTTGCTTTTTTGATTCCTTTCCTTGGTTTATCCTTAAATAACAATGCCCACTTTGCCCTTGCTTTGTTAGAAATGTTAGGAATGTTAGGAATTGTTAGAAATGTTATAACTTTCGTTAATTTTCTAACAAAAATTCTAACAAGCTCAAATTGGAGCACTTACACCTGGTACATAATGAACTCACCTTCGCTTTCTTCGCTCCTCCTTCTCCCGATCATGTCGAGACTTTGACCTTTCTCTATATTCACTTTCTCTCTCCTTCATTTTCTCAGTCCGCCTTTCATGACTTCCTTCTTCTTCGCGGTCTGCACTTCTCCTGAGTGGAGATGGAGCTTTTCGCCCCTTTGACGTTCCTTGGGTCACCTCTTCACTCTGCTCCGTTTTACCTCCTCTACTAGGCTCTGACACCTTCGATGGTATTAAAATCATATCACCAACTATCTCTTTGGGAATCAGTAAAGGTGCTTCCTCCACCTCTTCCAATTTACGATTGTTCTTCAAGACCTGGAGCAGCAACTCATTCTGTTGCTTGATGTAGAGTGCCTTTTGTGCCTTAGCCACCTTCTGTGCTGCCATCTCATCTTTCTATTTCTTTCTCTCGGTCCTTCCCTCTCCCCTCCTTGACCTGAAAGGAGTTTGATATATCCTTTTTGATGTTCCAGTATGAAAACTGTCCCGAGAGTTTTGAGATTGCTCTTCTTGATTCTTGTGAAGAGTGGGGATTTCCACAACTGACTTGAGGGTTTTTTCTTTCGAGGTTCCTATTTGCTCCATTTGAAATCGAATGAAAACAACAACGAAGGCGTCATCAGGCCACTTGGAATCTGGATTTTTGAAGGTTGAAGAGGCCTTTGGTGGAGAAGAGCTCGTTCCCAACAATGGAACCAAACTGATGCTATCTAGAATCGAGCTCGGTTGACCACACCAAAATGTTGGCTTGATCGTCCACCTCAGACCTGCAAGATGAACACCGTGAACTAAGCCGGGGGCTTCTCCGGCTAAAGCACCTCGGGTGTGAGAGTAAGTACACGGTATAGGGAAAAGCTCAAACTGTATTGAAAGAGCTTAAGGGTAGGAAAATATGACTTACTTGATTTCTAAGATGCATGTTGTATATATAGTCTCGTAAAGTGTTATGACGTCATTGATGTCATCTTGTACCACATGACACATATCCTCCTCTGGTTAGCCACAACATACTTTATCCAACTCCATCATTTATGCAGGTGGGATCATGGGACGCCCAAAAGGAGATATTTTTCTCTTGTTTTATTTGATGAATATCTTTGTGTTTCAGAGATGGTTTGCCTTTTGTTGAGAACTGTTAGACATGTTTCAGATGGATTGCGTCGAAATCACCACCTCGCTGAAGCTTATAATCTCGCTAAGCATTGCTTTGATATTTATTGAGCCAATAAAGAATGAGGCGAGATCACCGTATCACCAGAGTCGGTGATCTCGCTCCATTCTCGTTTTTGCATAAGTTAAGTCTCAGGGAATGAGGCGACATTTATTCCTTTATCTTATTTTTGTTTTATTAGAATGGGGAGAGATCACCATTTCGCCAAAGCCAGTGAACTCGCTTGCTAACCATCATTTATTTATTGAATGCACCTTATTGCAGTTTCCCTTTATATATCCACGTGTTTGCCACATGTCGCTTGGGGAAGGGGGTCCACTTTGACCTCTTAAATGTTGGTTTGACTATTTTAGTTGACTATTCCACATATACATCAGTTTTGTTGCTAAGTCATACATGGTCCCCACATTTTATTTGACAACTAGACCACTTTTTATTTATTCATTTCACATCAAAAACAAATAAGAAATACACATGAGAGACTTAGAGAGAAATACGGGTATTACTGAAGAATGATTACAAGTGAATATTGCTAAATAGAGTCAAATTGTTTTAAGATTAGATCATTACAATTACAGTATTACTCTGTGAATTTGGTTCATCTGAGACTCAAACTTTTAACATAATGCATTTTTTCCCTCAAAATTTAATGAGTTGATAAGTTAATATTTCAACTGAAAGAATCAAAATTTAATAATTACAATACAATATTAAGGTATGGTATTGAAATGGGAACATAGAGGAGATAAATGTAAGAAAAATGGAAAAGAAAACGAAAAAAACTAACAAACAAGAGACTAAGACCAAATCCATCATTCATTTCACACTTTCTGGCTAAGCATTAATATTATGCTCTCATTTCCAGCATAATATTAACCTCAAATAAAAATTCCCATTCTAATACAGTAATAATTTAAATAATATTCCCTCTATCCTATCCTATAAAAAAAGAAAATTTTAAAATATTTTTTTATTCCACTTGCATTATTACAACAACTATACACTTACTACTTATTTCTCTCTTCTATCTCATTTTTTTTATATACTCACAATATTTACACCATTTTTTTAATACCCGTGTTAAAAACAAATTTATTCTGATTCATAAACAAAAGAAATAAACCATATGCTTAAGAGAACTGAAATTTAAATAAACACTTAAATTTTCTAAAAAAAATAGAACAATATTAAACATATACACCCTTCTTTCCATATAATTATTTATTTACTTTTCATTTTGGCATCTCATTCTATTTGTTATTATTTTAAAATGTTCACTATAAAAATTTGTCATTCAACTTTTCCTCTTTTACTTTATTTTTTATACTTGTACCACTTTTTTTTTCTTTAACACAATTGTTATTCGCCCCTGCAATATTAATGAACACCCACGCATTCACTACTAAGTTTATCCCAAAAAATTAAACGCTCAATACTCTAAACACACCACCACTATACTTATTTTACCATTTTAAACCCCTAAATAATCACCCACCTACATTAACAAAACACACTCACAAACTCAATTTTCATCTTCTCCGACCAATCTTCATCTTTTCTGTTCAACTCTTTATATTCTCCGGCCAATCTTTCCTTTCGAGACGAAGAGAATTAAGAGACTTTACAAATCAAAAGCTTGGGACTTTGTAAGACTCATTGTGAATCTAACCTTTATAACATTCGTTTATTATATACTAATAAATGGTGGATACAAGAATAGACCCATGTGAACATATACAAAGAAAGGAAAGCTATTGACAATGGAAATTCGAGAGCTTTTTGTTTGTTCGGTCAAAGCAAACCAAACAATATTATCTTGTTCGCTCATCAGTAGTGGCCAAAACACTACTAATTGTTTGGTCACTCTTGGCCGAACATTATAATTTTGTTCGGTCGCCGAAACTTTACTCATTGTTTAGTCACTATTGGTCGAACGTTGTAATTTTGTTCGATCGACAGTTAACAAACAAGATGACATTGTTCAGCCAATCTTCATCTTTTTCGGCCAATTTTCATCTTCGTTGGAGTTGTGAGAACTTGTGGCATGATGCTACTCAAGAGAGGAAAGGAGAACAGAGGCTGATGGTCGACAATCAAATATTGAGCAGCGAAGGGAAGGGACTGCGATGGTTGCGGATTAACTAATAGGTGCGTGCTTATGGAAGGGGCGGATAAAGAGGCTTGGAGAGATGGTGTATGTCCGGTCATAAGGACGAAGGGGAAGTGCAACGGTTGGACACAGTTACAAGGTGGGAATTGACGAAAACACTATTTTCCGACGGGAGTTTTAGCAAGGAGAAGAAGGGCGCTGGTAAAGGGTGACCAGAGAAGAAGCTTGGGCGGCGAGGGGGGGGGAGTGTGGCGCTAAAAGGAGAGAGACGTGATAGGGCTTCAATTTTTCAATGACCGATTTTGGGGGGAAATTAATTGAAATTTAAGTTATGACAATTTTGTAATAATTTCATTACGGGGTATTAATGTTGCAATAGTGAATAAGAATTCTGATGAGCCCTGACTTTTCAGTTATATATTTATACATACACTTATACATTAATACAATCCAAAACAGCCAAATACATTACATATATACACTTACCAAATATTTACATTGAGACCCCTCATAATATGCCACATTGGCACACTCTCACCCCTATAAATACTATAACCCTCAAAGGCCAAGGTAAGTCTCTACTCTCTCCACAATACACACAAACACTCTCTCCTCAGCTCTCTCTCTCTTAGAGCTCTCATATATACAGTTTATACACAAAATACACCGACTGATTCTTACGCCCGAGGGTTATAGCGGGGCTCCCCCCCCCCCCCCGCGCCCCTAACGGTGTTGTTTTGCAGGTTCCTACCGAGGTGCCGACGCGTTTCAGCCACCTTCCGAGGCCAAAAGTCGTGGCGTCATCAGTGGTTCCATTGCCGGGAAACGCCATCTTTTCCGATTTGACGCCGCCGGAGAAGATGCCCATGGAGAGAGAGCTCAGTGACTCATTTCGTGGCTTCCACCACTTCCAAATAGTGGCAGCCACCAACTTCCCTCACCATCTCAGGTGAACTCTGTGAAAATCCAAAAATTTACATTCAAGCAAGCTAGAGAAAACCCAAGAAAGCCATTTATACAAAAAAATAAATGCTCCATAAAAACCCCCGAGGCGGCCGTCACTCTCTCCTAATTTTCTGTCAAAAGGCCAAGAAACCTCTTTTGCTCAAAGCTAAATAGCTGGCCAAGACTCCACCAATAGTGGATAGCCACCACCTAGCTTGAGCACTGAAAGAGTATTTTTTGGTTGCCTGAAAAAATGGAGTCAGTTAGGAAGAGGGCGGAAAAGGAGGGACTGAGAGTTCATTTTTCACATTTCCTGTCAACACACAAAGTGGCAGCCTATTTTCAGGAATTGATTCTTACCCATTGTTCATACACTACCCTCATATAAACCCATTTGAAAACAAAGCTCATATTCCGACCCCCGTACCTTAATTATTCGCCTAATAGATATCAAATGTATGTTCAAGCTAAATAGCGGCCAAGACCCCACGAAAAGTGGGTAGCTACCACCACCACTTTGAACAAACAAGGATTTGTCGTCGGAAAAATGGAGTCGATTAGAAAGATCCCAGGAAAATGAGGTATTCTCTGTCAAAAACACAAAAGAAGAGCGGCCATTTTCGCAACCTCTGATTTCGCAAAAATCCAAGAGTGACCGGAATGATATTCCTACAATATTTCCGACAAATTAGTGAAATCAATCACCGCCGAGTAGAAGACTTAGCAAAGAAGGTTACTCAACCTTCGTCGTCCAAAAGAAAATGGAAGAGGCGATGAAAGATATTATTTTTTGACACAAAAGTCAACAAAGAGGGCTGTCGACATAGTTGATTGGTGGAGAAAAGAGACGTAAAGAAATAGCCAAACCAGAAAGAAAGCCCACGTTGGTGGCAGGTTTCGACAGACATTGGGACCCCACCATGTTAAAAAACAATCGGGAAGCAGGGGTAGTAGCCCGCAGCTCACAGCCCGCAAAACGGACGGGTAATGGGGCCAAAACTTGGTAGGAACATCTACTTCCCAAAATCAGAAAAACAAATGCAAGCAATGGGTTTACAGGGAAGAGAGACTCACCTGACCGTCGACCAAAGAAGCCAGCCCGTTACTAGCAGATGTGCCCGCAGTCCGCGGCGAAAGCTGTCACTGACCGCACACTTATGCCCGCAGTTCGGGCTCCGGCGAAATCCATGACCGCAAATTCAATCCCGGACAACACTTTGTGACCGCAGCCCATGTCTCCGGCGACCTCCTTTGCCCGTGGCCGCGAAATCATGACCGCTGCCCGCAATCCATCACTCCGGCTTCACAAGCTCCGAACAGCTCTCCGATGATCTCCAATTCATTGACCTCGGTCAACCCTCTTGCCCGCATTATCATCTCCACGGCTCCTCCTCGCTCGCTCACTTCCCGTGACCGCAGCCTGCAATCTACGGCCGCGCCATCCGCCGGCCACAAACCCGCCCGATGCAGCGACCTCCCGCGACCGCGCAGCCTCATGCCTCCAGGTCCGGGTCAGTGGCCGAGAAATCATGACCGCCGCCCGCATAACCGTGCCGCAATTGCTTGACTCCTGGCCAACCCTCCGTGCCCTGCAGACAAAGACCGGTGACGCCTGCTTCCGCGCCGCACCAAGAGCCCCAGATCGCAGCCCGTAATTTTTGGTGCCCGCAATTAGCCTCCTTGCCCGCAGTCTGTCACCGCACCAGCAAGATCATGCCCGCTCCTCGGCCACAAACCTGCCCGCTGCCTCACCGACGACTTCCCAGTCTCCGTTGACCGCAATTCGTGCCCACAGATCGCAGCTTAGCGCCTACTACCTGTCCGCATCGCTCAGGCCGCAGAGAAATTCCATCAACCACCAGAGCAACCACAGTCAAAAAGACGTCATCTTAAGCATTTCCCAGTTGGGATTCGAAAACCATTTGAATAGCTTGGAGCTAGATGAAATTCCGGCCAGGGCACCATTAATTTTGGGAAAGAGGACGAACCTTGTCGGAGCCCCAAACGACGCCAAGAGCTGCCAGAAATTCGCAAAAACCAGATCTATCCTCCCCAACCAGAAATAACACCACCTCCACAGATTTGTTCCTACTGGCAGAGAAGAAAGAGAAATTGGTTGATATCAATTGTTGCTGGAAGTGAAGAGAGAAAATAGGAAGTGATGAAATGGTTGTTGCTGGAAGTTGAAATGAGGAAGATATGAAACGGGGGCTTCAAGAAATTGAGGATTGCTGTGGAAATGGTAAAAGGAAAAGAAATTGATTGCTGGAAGAAGAGAGAAAGAGAAATTGCTGGAAGTTGAAAAGAAAGAAAAGGAAAGAAGAAAATATTTGGTGTGGAAAATTCAAGAATGAAGAGAGAGAATGTCAAATGGCTCCATTCCTAGCCATATGAAATTAGAATAAATTGAAGGGAGTATATGGCTGAAAGTCAACCACGTGGCCCAGTCAAGGAGGAAATTATCTTCCATATTCAAAAGCTTCCACAACAATCTTGATCCTTACCTCCTCCGTTACAAATCTGACGGCCGTTAAAAACTTCGTCAAGTTTTTAACATACTTCCCTTCCGCCAAAGATCCATGTTCCTGATCCGGCGAAAAAAGGAAAACTACTTCCCCTCCGCCAAAGATTCATGTTCCCGATCCGGCAAAAAAAAAAAAAAAAAAAAAAAAAAAACTATCCTAGTCCTCCGTTCCTGAATTTTGTTCGGTCGAAACCAAAAAGGGTGATCGAGATAAAAGCAGCATGGCTGCCACCTTCTCTCCCCTCACCGGCGAAATCATGCCCGCTCATCCTAGTCTCTGTGACTCCAAAAAGGGTGATCGAGATAAAAGAAGCATTGCTGCCACCTTCTCTCCCCTCACCGGCGAAATCATGCCCGCTCATCCAAGTCTCCGTGACTCCAGACTTCGGCCTTCCTGCCTCCGTGCCCGTGACCGCCGCACGCCCGGTGACCTTCGCCCGTGCCCGCAGATCCTTGCTCGACAAAGACACGGCTCGCTCGCCCGCATAATCTTGCTCGGTAGCTCGTAGCTCGTCGCCTACTCGCCCGCATAATCTTGCTCTAGCTCGTAGCTCGTCTACCCGCATAATCTTGCTCGCAGCTCGTCTGCCCGCATAACCTTGCCCGGTAGCTCGTAGCTCGTCTGCCCGCATAACCTTGCTCGGTAGCTCTTAGCTCGACAGCTCATCTGCCCGCATAACCTTGCTCGATAACTCGTAGCTTGTCGGCTCGTCAGCTCGCCATCCCGCTACCTGTCCACCAGAACAAAAAAGGGTGACCGAGATAAAAGTGCCCCTACCGCCACCTTCTCTCCTCACCGGCAACCTCTCGCTTCTAGACCGCAAATTCAAGCTTGCATATCTGCTCGCGCTCGCAACCCTCGGTCATGCAACCTACTACCAAAGCTAAACTCATGGATTGGAGAGGGTTAAAACCCAAGATTGTGCCAATCCGTAAGTTATTCCCACCAGCCTCAAAAGCTAAAGTGGATGCCCGCAAGCGGATGCCAGTGGGTTCAAGAGCCAACATATGAGCTCCTACTTACTGATGCGCAAAGATCTAAGGATCCGCATGCCTATATATGTACAAAGATCCATTACGATCCGTACTATGATCGCGGGGAGGATACTCTCTCCTGCCCGCGTGACACCACCAAAAATAAGTGGATATAGATGAACGTAGGTACAAAGGCCATGATGCCCGTGCCTACGGATTCTAGTGGGGACAATGACCTGAAGTCCGGACCCACTAATTGCGCGAAGGACCTCGTTAGGGCCGTTACTCGCATGCCTGTATGTGACAAAGGCCTACATATAAGCCCGTTCACCAGATCGCCACGAGACCCTCACGAAAAACCCTAGGGAGTTTTGAATAAAGGGTCAAATAAGTGAGAACCTCCAATAAGGGGATACAGATGCCAGGGGGTTAAAGGGCCTCTATGCTAAAATATGCTCCTACCTTTCTGTTGCGCGGACAATAGCCTCACGGCCACCTTCTGCATTCCCTATGAAAGTATGCTTGCCTTGGCTACTTTTGACTTACACCACAGCTCGCAAGGCTGGGAATAAGTGTAAATGGATGAGAGTGATCAAACTAGTTTAACAAAGCCAAACAGACAAACGAGGTTAAGGCCTCAAAGTTTGCCACAAGGCTAAACAAACGCGATCATAGAAGAATAAGGCTGACTCTCACGAAAAAACCTAAGGGTTTTGAATAAAGAGTTAGGAAAACTCAAAAAATGCGGGCAAAGTGCCTACTAAGCTTTTGACCGCAGAAGGAGAGTATAAAGTTAGTTGCAAGTCAAAAACGCTGGAGAAAGCAAGAATGCAAGTACTAGGGTACTCAAAAATTACCAAAACTCAAAACAGCGTAAAAGACGAGCAATTAAGATCCAATAAGCCTACGGGCAAAGATCCAATAAGCCTACGGGCAAAGATCCAACCATAAGCCTACGGGCAAATATCCAATAAGCCTACGGGCAAAGATCAAACAACAAACTAATGTCAAAGCCAGTATATCCTCATAGAAAAATTCTATAAAGCCGACAAGCTAAATATTTACGCGCCAATAAGCCTTCGGGCAAATATATTTGAAACTACCTCGTGTGTTTATGCATATTTGAGCTCAACACCAGCTGGGGCTCGCTCATTCTTATTATCGATATTCATCCACGGGCTACGTGCCCGCTTTATCTACTCTGGAATCTCCGAGTTTTATATTCAAGCTACCTCCTCCTGGATCTATGCTTATTTTATGGTGCTCTCCCACCTATATCCGGAAATCTCCGGCCATCGCGACAGCATCGTCGCTCCAGCCTCCGTGGCTCCTAGTCCTACGTGACTCCTAGTCTTCGTGACTCCTAGCCTCCATGGCTCCTAGTCCTCCGTGACTCCTAGTCCTACTTGACTCCTAGTCTTCGTGACTCCTAGCCTCCATGGCTCCTAGTCCCCGTGACTCCTAGTCTCCGCGACTCCTAGCCTCCATGGCTCCTAGTCCTCCGTGACTCCTAGTCCCCGTGACTCCTAGTCCCCGTGACTCCTAGTCCCTGTGACTCCTAGTCTTCATGACTCCTAGTCTCCGTGACTCCAAGTCTCCGTGACTCCTAGTCCTACGCGACTCCTAGTCTCCGCGACTCCTAGCCTCCATGGCTCCTAGTCCTCCGTGACTCCTAGTCTCCGCGACTCCTAGCCTCCATGGCTCCTAGTCCTCCGTGACTCCTAGTCCTCCGTGACTCCTAGTCCCCGTGACTCCTAGTCTCCATGGCTCCTAGTCCTCCGTGACTCCTAGTCCCCGTGACTCCTAGTCCCCGTGACTCCTAGTCCTCCGTGACTCCTAGTCCTACGTGACTCCTAGTCTTCGTGACTCCTAGCCTCCATGGCTCCTAGTCCTCCGTGACTCCTAGTCCCCGTGACTCCTAGTCTCCGCGACTCCTAGCCTCCATGGCTCCTAGTCCTCCGTGACTCCTAGTCCCCGTGACTCCTAGTCCCCGTGACTCCTAGTCCCCGTGACTCCTAGTCCCCGTGACTCCTAGTCCCCGTGACTCCTAGTCCCCGTGACTCCTAGTCCCCGTGACTCCAAGTCTCTGTGACTCCTAGTCTCTGTGACTCCAAGAGAGGTGGTCGAGATAAAAGCATCTTGTCGCTGCCACCTTCTCTCCCCTCTCCGAGGAACAGGGGCTAGTGACCGCAGATCCGCACCGTAGTCCACGAGATCGTGCCAATACTTCCCGCCTCAATGATCGAGATAAAAGCAGCCTCCTACCGCCACCTTCTCTCCCTAGACCTCAATCTCCTGTGCTCCCGCCTCCGTGATTCAAGCCAATCTAGCGAGCTCCGAGCTCCAGCCCTAAATATATACTCAAGCCAGCCTCTCCCTAAATCGTACTCCTCGCTTCGACCATAAATAATCATCACTGGAGAGGGGGCTATTGATGAGCCCCGACTTTTCGCTTATATATTTATACATACACTTATACATTAATACAATCCAAAACAACCTAAATACATTACATATATACACTTACCAAATATTTACATTGAGACCCTCATAATATGCCACATCAAGCACACTCTCACCCCTATAAATACTATAACCCTCAAAGGCCAAGGTAAGTCTCTACTCTCTCCACAATACACACAAACACTCTCTCCTCAGCTCTCTCTCTCTTAGAGCTCTCATATATACAGTTTATACACAAAATACACCGACTGATTCTTACGCCCGAGGGTTATAGCGGGCTCCCCCGCGCCCCTAATCTGCCGTTTTTGGTGTTCCTACCGAGGTGCCGACGCGTTTCAGCCACCTTCCGAGGCCAAAAGTCGTGGCGTCATCAAATTCTCTTTCTTTAATTACTTAATTACTGTGTAGTCTATTTTAGTTAGGAAAGAGTGGAGTAAATTTAAATCAATATAAACTTGCAAGAAATAATTAAAAAAAATTACATCACCCGCGGGTAAGAATATGAAAGAGTGAGTGTCTGTGTGATAGAGAGGTGTGGTGATTAAGCTAGATATCTGCCTGTCTGTCTTCGGACAACCCTCGTGGGCTGGCCTGCCCTGACCTGCCTCTTCTTTCTTTTCTTTGTAATAATCCCAAAACTATCTAGAGTGTCAATTTCCTCTCTGAACAGAAAAACACACACAAACACACAACACCCACACAGAGAGAGATCTGAAGAAGCGCCTAACTGTACATATTCATAAGCTCCATTATTATAATTGGTAAAAACCTTCACTTTAATCAATTTTATAAATCAAGATTCCTTTTCTTTCTTCTAAATTAGTACAATTTTGTTAACTTTTCATTTTGTTGTTGCTAAATCAACAGAAGCGCCAAGTGGGGGCTCATCCGACTGTTTTCTTAGGAAAGCAAAAGGGGAAAACCCCTCAATTTAGCCAACTAAGATTCTTCTGTGTGTATATATTTTCTAGTATTTCCTTTATCATACATACCCCCTAATTAGGTTTCTTGTGTCTGAATGATTTGAATTTGAATAGGAGGAGAATGCTGAAGAAGCAATCTTTTTAAGGAATTGCAAGTTGGGTTGGGTTCCTTTTTCTTTCTTTCTTAACAGGTACTTAATCTGATCTTCCTTTCATTTATGTATTCATTGATTTCTGATCACACCCACCTAGTTTTAGTTTTTGTGTGTGTTTTTCTGTTTTATCTTTTTTATTTTTTTGTAACTAGAGCGAATCTTGGTCTTGTTAGTTGGACTTTGTGATGTTAGAAACTTGCATTCCGGAACTTCTCTTAGCGGCATTGTTGGATGATAGATAACCTTCTTGTTTTGGTTTTAGACAAAAAAGCAAGCTGCTAGTTAGATAATTCACTATTTTGTGCGTCGAAGATTTTGGGATCTTGAGATTATTTAACTTCAGATTGGAATTTGTTATCCCTATTCCGTCCCACTACAATCTACACACTTACTATTTGCACAATAATTAAGAAAAAGTGTGAGGGGAATAGGTGTTGTGATTATGAAAAGTGAGTTAGGAGAGAGAAAGTGGGGTAGGGAATAATAATTGAATTGTTGTTGTGAGTATGACATGTCGGTCCCATTAATGTAAAAGTAATAAAATATTTTCATTTTAGGAAGTGTGTAGTTTGTAATGGGACACCGAGGTGAGTGTGTAGTTTGTAGCGGGACGGAGGGAGTATGTTATAAAAAAGTCATTTACTTGTCCCTCTTGCTTGTTTGTCACGTTTGACAAATGATACTCCGTACTATTCATCTTTGATTATTATGTATGGTAAGATATTTTTCTATATTTGTTTTTGAGGTTGCAAAATATGTCCTCACTCTGTTTCTTGGCGACTTTCAGAAAATAAATAAAATGGCGGCAGAGCTTGTTAATGCTGCAACGAGTGAGAAACTGACTGAAATGGATTGGACGAAAAGTATTGAAACTTGTGAATTGGTTGCACGTGATCATAGGTACAAGCTTTTATTGAAACTGTCAAGTGCTGTATGTTAGTTTTTACAGATCCTATATACTGTATGTGTTTAATTAATAACAGTTCAGACACTATATAGTAGTGTTTTTAGTGGATTCACACTAGGTGTTAAGATAAGCTTTGGGATGCTGCTTCAAATAGTTAATAGAGTTTCTATAGTGAGGAGGCTCCTTTTAGCTGTCTGGGCAGGCCAACCTTGATCAGGGGTATCATGTGTTGTAGCATTATCAATAAACAGTAACTTATTGCTGAAATTTGGGAATTATGTTTCTAAGGTAGGGGGGCTGCTTATTCGTTAGGATTGGATTGCAGATTGAGTAGTCCAGAATATGTAAAGAAAAAAACGAAGCTAGGAAAATCTTCAACCCAAGATTCTCTCTGGGTCCAGCTGTACCGGTCGTGGGAGATTGAGATCATGAGCTTGCATTATGTGTATGGTGGTTGGTCACTGAAAGTGAAAGCGTGTCATAACCTATAGAAATGAATGAGTTCCTTGTCATTCTCCAATTGGGCTGGATGTGATTCGAGTATGGTACTTACAATTTGAGTAAATTTCCAAACCGTGCAATGTACTATACCCTCGATTTCACAAAATATAATACAAAATATAATGTACAATCTATTGACAACATAATGCAATTTACTTTTGAGATTTTTTACAAATAACGCAACTCGGTTGGGTGACGTTAAATCTTATTAACGGAATGATGACATGGACAATATTTGATGTAATATGTTTAAATGACCAACTAACCAGTTAAAAATCTAACGCCAATTACTTAATTAACAAACCCACCGTTTTCTCCCCTATCCACTACCCCTGGAACCTCTCCCAACCCCAAATAAACCCAACCCACGTCTCCCCTTTCTTTTCCAATGTAACCGCCCTCTCCCCATTCCTACCCTCGCCATTCTCCTCCTCTCTACCCTGCCCCCTTCCACCACAACTCCCCTGCCTCTCATTCCTCCACCTTCCCCTCCTCCCCCTCCATGAAAAGCTGTCCTCACCTCCATTTTCCCAACCGCATCCGACACCACCAATTGCCGGGTCTTCTCTCTCTTTCCATTCCATCATCTTCCTCATGTGAGTTCCCCCTTTCTCTCTCTTTCCCTTTCAGCGTAAACATGGAAGATGAAGGCTGAGTAGTGAGCTAAATCAGATGTGTTTTCGAATTTATGGTTTCATTTTCTTGGTTTTTCGAAACACCATTGCTGTTGATTTGTGTTCAGTTTCTTGTGTGTGTATTTTAGTCCAAATTTCAATTTTTTTCAAGAAATCAAAGCTAAAATAAAGTGGGTTCGTGGAAGATAGTATAAGGGAATGAGGTTTAATGGAGGAATGGGTGTTTTCCTTAGTGGCCGGATTATGTGGTAGTGGTGGTCGGAAGAAATGTTTGGTTATGGTATTAATGGCGGTGGTGGTGATGGGTTGGATACAATTTGGAAGATGTTGGGAAAGGTTGAAATAGGAGTGTTTATTTAGCCGGTGTTAGTTTTTTTCTTAACGGAGGTTACTTTATTTGATGGGTTTATATCTTTCTTCTTATGTGGCGTTCTGACTAGGATGCCACGTCAGCATTTCTCTTAACTTTTAAACGTCCTTAGTGTAAAATAGTACACTGCATTATATGTAACAAAATGATAAAGTACAGTCATCACCCCTTAGAATTTCATGTAATATATGAGGAGCATGTGATTTTGTGGCAGACGTCATTTCTTGATTGGAGAGGTGCCATGGGACTACACATAGCATGTTGTGGGGGCCTTGGAAGCCGCTCTCTCTCTCTCTCTCTCTCTCTCTCTCTCTCATGTGACTAGTCCCACAGCGACCTTTGGAGAGCATTTTGGTGAAACATTTCCGTTTCCTTCCAAACCAGTTACAAGTAGTGTTACCTAAAATTTCCATTTTTGACTTTAAGGGAACTTTTAGAAAGCTGACTTTTAAGCTATTTAAGCACATGTGTACATAAATATCCTTAATGATATTATGATTGCAAGTGTAAAATAGAGAAGATGATGATTGACAAGGGAGGATTTAGTAACTTCACCAAAAAAAATTGACTTTCATTTAGGGACAATTTTCTTTGATGAAAAGTGGACATTCATTTAGGAAAAGAGGGATTATTAAATTAATTACTGCAGCTTGTAGAAGTATACTTATCCATCTATGTTCTATTTGTCTTTAGCGGCGAATCTCATTTTCACAAAAAATGAAGGTTGAGGTGTCTACTGTCTAACACCATATGTCTGTCCACGATCGTGTGCGTGGACAGATCATAGAAAAAAATATTACTCTTTGCTGAAATATCTTCAACCTTAAACACACCACCTACTTAATTTATTTAATGAACTTAACTCAATTGGATACAAGTAATATTGACATCAGATGATGCGCCGGCGCGAGGTCGTGTGTGTTGAAAGCGATTTTCAAGTCTTCTTTTCGTGGTTGACTTTTTAGGAGGTTATCATTTAAACGGCCATTATTGATTTATTTCCAGCAGCCAATCCATCACTTTAGCTTCTTTGCCCAACTGATTCTTCCATACACTTGGGAGGTGGTCACAACACAAGTAAGAAAGAAAGACATAGCGAGGGAAAATAAGAGAACCTATTATGGGAACAAATTTAGCTTTGTGGTGTGTGGTGTAAATCATAACAAATTTGTCACCTTACCATTGTTATTTTACAGGCAAGCTAGGGATGTTGTCAAGGCTATTAAAAAGCGTGTTGCGAGCAAAAACTCAAATACCCAACTTTTTTCCGTTATGGTGAGTGTTAATGGTTTGAAGTTTGTGCTTATTTTTGTTGATAGAACCTATATTATTCTGTATTATGCTGAACTTACATTTTTTTTGTGCCTTAAACCATGCATTTACAGCATCTCTGTAGCAAGTCTCTTCTTCGTATAATGATTATATATTTACTTTTCTCACAGTTGCTGGAGGTGTTGATGAATAATATTGGAGAACCAATTCACACACAGGTGATTGACACAGGGCTCCTCCCTGTACTTGTGAAATTAGTCAAGAAAAAGGTTGATGATTCTACACCTGTTATTCGTGATTACTGTTTTATGACATACCAAAGGCGTTATGTCATATAACTCCTCTCTCACTCTCACTCTTTCCTTTTGTTTTTATTTTTCAGTCCGATCTGCCTGTGCGAGAGAAGATATTTCTTCTTCTAGATGCCACACAGACATCTCTTGGTGGGGCCTCTGGGAGGTTCCCTCAATATTATTCTGCATACTATGATTTGGTGGTGGGTTTAAATATCTAAGCTGATGTTCATAAACAGGGATTTTGCGTAGTTGTATAGCGTAGGTATTCCAACTGATATAATGGCATAATTTAGAGTAACAAAGTTCAGGACATATTCCATTTCTTACATAGTTCCTTCATCATAGTAAGATACTTAAGAATAATGGTTCACATTCTAATTTTTCCTCGACCATTTTCAAGTACACATTAATGGGTAATTGCGGTTTTTTTCTTTAAAGGTTTGAAAATTTCTGCGATATTCTTCCTAACACTTCAAGCCAATTCATTGGATTTGTTTAGAAAGAACATGACTCGGATGGTGATCCTTGTCAGATTTCAAAATGGCTAGTACAAGATCTTCACATCTAAAGGGCTTAGAAATCCTTCTTCAAGAAACTTAAAGTTATCTTTATGTGTGGCTGTGAATGGTACTATCTTTACAGAGAGGAGAGTTTAATCTAACTAAGGTAAGACTGCAGGGAAAGACATGTTCCTTAACCCAACATCATCATCAGATAACCTTTCATTGTTGATTGTGCATATTATTGATTAGAATTTGTGTTGCGTGGCTTACTGATTATATAAGCTCCACTTGTGTTTATTCTTTGAAGTGATGTATGGAATATAATAATAATTGGAGAGTATAATTGGATGAGCATGTGAGAAACGATGCTTATTTCGCTATCCATATTTTCAGAGTGCAGGAGTACAGTTCTCTCAAAGATCTGAGCCTCCCCCAAAAGATCCTCCATCTTCAAACATTAGTAGGAATAACTCAGCGAATGGGAAGCTTAATTCATCTGCGCACGAGAGAGATGCACCGCAAACTGAAAGGCGGATTGCCTCGGAATCTAGGTATTTTTTGCTATAAATAAATATATAATTGTTTAATCTGTAAAAGAACATGAACAATGCTGGGTCCTCTGTCTCTCTCTCTAATCAGAAAAGCAAATAACAAACTTCTCCACGCAGATTGTGAATTTCATGGAAACAAGATAGAAATAAAACTGGTGGAGCGATATACTTTTCCTTGCCTCTTTTCTAATTTGGTGTATCTGAAGGGGGAGGAGGGGATGGCGAAATCTAGGATTTCAGAGCAATCAGATGATGACAATTTTGGTTGTTGTGGGGTGGACCAATATGTCACCATTACCATATTTTCTGTTGGGCATAGATTCTCAATGAAGAAGCCGTCTTTCCACTTTAGAAAAGTAAATTGTGGAGGGAAACTTAAGAACATAACTTTTCTGGCAAACTACCGCAATCCCCATGACTCATTCTCGTTGATGAGTGTGATATCCCCCATCCTACATCGAAAAAATGTGGGAATTTAGTGTGATATATAGAATACCCATACACTACTACTAAGAATCAAACCATCCATTGGACTTTTGGAGACATGTGATGGGCTGTGGTTGACCCAAATGAAGAGGTGATTAGTGGGTCAGTGTGTGGTGTCTGCGTAGTGGGTCGGGCTTCGGGCTCGGGTCGTTACAAATGGTAGTAGAGCGGAACCCCGGACTTAAGGCTTGCGAGCTAGCCCGGGGGTACGATCTGGGTATTGATTGATCTTGCCAGGGAAGACAAGGGTTTGAGTGGGGGAGATTATGATATTTCCCATCCCACACCGGAAAAATGTGGGAATTTAGTGCGATATATAGAAGACCCATACACTACTGCTAAGCATCAAATCATCCATTTGACTTTTGGAGGTCTGTGATGGGTTGTGCTTGACCCAAATAAGGAGGTGCTTAGTGGGTCAGTGTGTGGTGCCTGTGTATCGGGTCGGACTTCGGGCTCGGGTCGTTACAATGAGCCACTACCCCCTAAATCCTATCATGTTAGGCATTAGAATTTTATCTGAAAATAAACTTCAAGTAAAATGGATGAGACTTCAGCTACAAAGAACTCTCTTCAAAACCTTTTCTGAAGATTCCCCCCCCCCCCAAATGTAATGAGGTTATCATGCTTTCTCATTCATTATTTTTTGTTATGTGCAAGATACATGCTAAATTCCATTGGTTTAATCAACGGACATCCTGGGAAGGGTGTTATGTGGGACAATCTTAATATAGAGTGTCCTGGCGTTGGGTGGTGGAAGTGAGTCTTGGAGGATATATAGGAGCTTTTCCCCTATTTTTTATTTTGTTTATCACAAAACTTATAATTCCATTCTTCAACTTAAATGTATCAAAAGTTAACTCTTGCGAACAGATGTAGCATGCCTACCCTTTTGGTGCTGGGTGATTATATTTACTATTTTAGGCAAGGGTTGGTTGCTAATGTGTTAAAAATTTCTGGGTATGAACCTAACCTATATGATACCGTGTTGTGAAATTTTAGTCATTAATCGTTCAGAAGGCTATGGGGATTGCAATAGTTTCGAGTTTCTGGTGTATATTCCATATAAATCTTTCCAAGTTGTATGTACTTCAGGATGTGATAGCTCCTTCAGACTGAATACATTTGCTTGTATAATCTAACAACTCTCTCTCTGACTTTCTGGAAAAGTATCATTCAAAAAGCGGGTGCAGCATTAGAAGTTTTAAGAGAAGTCCTTGCTGCTATTGATAGCAACAATCCTGAGGTATGTGATTAAACGCAATCTAGACAACTTAATGTCAAAACTTAATTGAAAATTTCTACTAGTATAGCTGAATGATTAGTTTGATGTCATGGCATATTAAGGGGTATGCTTTCTTCATGATCGATAATTGAAAGAGGCATTTTATGTCAACAACAAAAACTATTTTTCATGGCAGAAGAATTGTTTGTGGTCTTCGGTTAGTTCTATGTTAGTGCTAACTTGGTACGAAACAATCGTGATCCATTCCATTCTATTTACACCGTCATGGAATGAAATTTGTACTAATACATCATGGAATGATGGTTTGTATTAAAACATCATGAAATGGAATAGAATGATCACTGTTGCTTGCCAAATTAGTACTTAGTGTGAGGGACGACCAACCTTATAGAACTTAAAACTATACTGCTCAACATCTAGTGCAGGTACTAACTAAACCTTGTTTTTTCAGGGAGCAAAGGATGAGTTCACCCTTGATCTTGTGGAACAATGCTCTTTTCATAAGCAACGAATAATGCATCTTGCAATCCATTCCAGGTAAGGCTTTCTCCACTCCAAGTTTTATGCATTTTTGTGTCGCTATGGGGGGTTAGCTGTATTCAGTGAGGTAGTTACAAATAGATTGCTGTAGAGGCATATAGTTGATGGGGTTTCTGTTTGAAGAAGTTTCGTTCGTTAGGCAAGTAGTGCTGTACTTTAGAAAAAGGCAGAAGGGGGAAGGAGAGAGAGAGAGAGAGACGATGATGAGATCGAGGGGCCGTTACATTCTTAGTTTATGCAATTATTGGAGAATGGGATCACGGTTGAAGATCACCTAAGAGAGAACCATGTAAAAAGTTCACTTCAGTACGACTGGATTAACAGAAAATTTCCTAGTGGACATTAAGATGATGCATCTTTCTAGTTTCTAGTTCGTACTGTTAATTGATCCTTTTTTGTTCGCCAAGGGATGAGAAGGTAATTTCTCAAGCTGTTGAGTTAAACGAGCAGCTCGAGAAGGTGCTAGCAAGACATGATGCCATTGTTTCTGGGAGGCCAACTACCATTGCGCGCCAACTTGATCAAGAAGAGCTCGAGGAAGAGGAGGAGCCTGAGCAACTTTTCCGAAGGTAGTATACACTTTTTTATGCATGCCCTTTCTGTCCTCTGTAAGATAGATATTACTCCCTCCTTTGAGTGAGTGTCCATTTTTAATTTTCAAGGACATTTTTAAAAGGAAATCAGGTACAATTTATTAATTTATTTATTTCTGAAAAATTGGACACGCATTTATATTACATTGACTAGTAAACATGACAGGATAAGAAAAGGAAAAGCTTGTGTTAGACCAGAAGATGAAGATAGTCAGGTAGGGCGACCACCAATGGGATTGCTCAGTTCTTCGATTCCAGCAGACAGGTTGAACCGTCCACTTATACGCCCAATAACCATAGAGCCAAAACAAGAACCTGAAACAACCCGACCTCCAGCTGCTGCTTCGATTCCACCCCCACCTGCAAAACACATTGAGAGGGAGAAATTCTTCAAGGAGAATAAATCTGATGTTTCTTCTCTTGCGGGTCACACAAGGGGTCTCTCTTTACACAGTCGCAATGCCAGCAGCTCCGGAAGTTTAGACTATAGTGATTGAAAAAAGACTTTGATAGGTCTGCTGTCAGTACACGAAGACGGGAAGTTAAGAGTGTTATTCAGTGGTCAGCTTGTAGTATGTTTTCAGTGGAGTTGTTTCATTATCTATACAAAATGCTTATAGATTTTTTTTTTTTTTTATTCTTTTTTTGGTGGCACGGTGATGGTATAGCTAAATGTGGCGGTGGAAGATTTTTGGTATGGGATAATGTCCTTGTTTTTTCGTCGGCCTTATTATGTGTATTTGCTAGAATTTTCTGGTTTGTTCTACTATACAAGAAGGATGTGCAAATATCAGTTAGGGGGGTTTGCGGTTTGGATTGGTTTGTTTTTTGTCAAAATTAAAAAAAAATAGGATTGGACCAATACTTCGATGATGTATAAATTTAGAATCAGGAACATATCGGTAGATCGATCTCATTGGTCCGATTCCAATGGTTTAATTCGGTTCAATTTCGTCAATTCTACAAATTACAATACACAATATTTTTTACAAAATAAAACATACAACAATTAAATATTATCACCACCACTTGTGTCAACAACAACAAAAAACACTAAACAAAATTGTTACAAATATTCGAAGTTCAAATCACAATATAGATTATTAAATATATTGTTCACCTTCCCATAACATGGAAAAACTTAAAAACTGCTAAAAAAAAGCTACAGATTTTTTTTAAAATTTTGTATATATTATATAATACTCCCTCCGTCCCGGCCCAAATGTCCCAACTTACCTTTTTGGGTGTCCCATTTAAAATGTCTCAACCCAAAAAAGTTTTTTATTATTTTTTTATTTGTGAGACCCACTTGTCATACTCACAATAAATATCCACTAACTATTTCCTACCCCCACTTTCTCTTTCCTACATCACTTTTATACTCACAACATTTATTTTACTATACACTTTTTACATTATATATATTTATTCCTTAATTCCCGTGCCGAACCCATTTTGGGACATTTATGTTGGGTCGGAGGGAGTATATATATACTCCCTCCGTCCCGCTAATATTAGCACACTTTCCTTTTTGGGCGTCCCGCTAATATCCGCTCACTCCCAAAAAGGAAACTTTATATTAATAAAATATTCACCCAACCCCACTCATTCTCTCTCCTACATTATTTTAATACTCACAACACCATTATAATTTATTACACCCTCCACTCATTCTCTCTCCACTCATTCTTTTACACTCACAACATTTTATTAAAATATCATATTCCTTAATTCCCGCGCAAACAGTGTTTGTGCTAATATTAGCGGGACGGAGGGAGTATATATATATATAAATAATCGATCCGATTTCGGTTCAGGACCGTGTATATTTTTTTCAAAACCAAGATCGGACCAAATAATTGGTTACATAAAAATTTGGGTTACATAAGAATTTGGAATCAGAACCAACCAAACCAATACTATTATTAGTTAGGTCCGATTTTTATTGGTATGATCTCTGATTCTATTGATTGGGTCGGATTCCGCAATTTTTTTCACAGCCCTATGTAGGGTACATTTACCATCCTGTAAAGTAGTTAGGGAGAAGATCAAGAAACAATATATCAAAGAAAATAATCAAATACACATCAAAAAGTAGAAATAATTGGTACTGTTAAAATTCTAATACATCTCAGTAATCTAGGCACTCTCCAAAAAAAATGTTATGAAAATGACAATAGCCTTCAATATATGTAATCAACTGTATGCTAAACAGATCTCAAGCCTGATTTTCATGATCATACCAAATACAAGCAAACACATTTGTGACTGAATTATAAAATAAAGGGTAAATTTTGAGACAAAAGTATTTGAAAGAAAAAAAAAATTCCTCTTTTTGGAAATGGAGGGGGTAGTATATATGTAAAACATGCATAGGGCTCCTATGACAGATTGGGTGTACTTGCGAGCTTCCCTTTCACCATGGTCTTAACAAAGAGTTCACCTGCCCTGTAAGACGATCGCACCTGGAAAAAATCAAAGTATTTAAGAAGATACACAGAAATCAAGCACTAAACCGGGATATTAATCATCCACACAAATTCTTTTTGTACACTAACCAGTGGTCCACTTGCTACATAACGGAAGCCGATTGATTCTCCATAGTCTTTCCAGAAGGCAAATTTCTCAGGTGTTACATATTCTTTCACAGTTAGGTGCAATGGAGTCGGCTGCACAGATAAACACATGTATGTATTATTATTCGTTTGGCAAGCTGTTCTACCATTAATAAAGTATCTAGAGCAGCCTAATTGATCCAGATGCAATATTCATTCTTTCAAGACGGAAAAAAGAAATAAGGGGGGGGGGGGTCGTGTGTGTTTGTGTGTTCAGCTAGGAGGCAGGGGAAGAGACACCGGAGAAGAGAACAGTTCATCGTAGACTATGTGCAGTTTATGGGCTTCCCCCAAGGTATATCTCTATAAAGCAGGAAATCTGTTTAACAAAGCACCCCAGGTCACAAAATAGTTTGAAAATCTGCTCACCTGTAGATACTGTCCAAGTGTTAGAATGTCAACGTCAATGGCTCTTAAATCAGCCATGGCTTGCTTCAGCTCATCATCAGACTCTCCAAGTCCCAGCATTATAGAAGATTTTGTTATCATCCCTGCCTTGCTTATCTTCGCATGTTTAAGAACTGATAGGCTCTGCTCGTACCTATATCAAACAAAACTCATCTTAACATCCAAAACAGTCTAGAGAGTATAACCTTCTCCTTTTATTAGCACAATCCAACTTTGTCACAGACAAAAAGTTACACCTTGGTTTTTTAGATGTCAATCATTAAGGATCCCCAAAATTACATATTTACCTTACCAACTGCTAAAAGTTAAGCTCTTGAAAATTGTTCAGCCACTAGAAACAAATTCACTCGGTAAAATAAGTTATGCAAAATTAAAATTTATCAGCACTCCTCATGAAGGATCCAAATGGAACAACTACTCATGAATGAACAAGACATTGCTTGCCACGCCCAAGAGAAGAGGATTTGTCAAAGCTTACTTAATAATAATTCAAAAAACTAGACTGTTGGATTTATTTTTTCCGAGAGAGAGAAAATGATAAATCCCTTCAACTAGCCTATACATCCAATATGTCACTAATAGATTGTTTGGTAGGAGTTAAAACAGGAGGAACGGAAGCTGGGGGAGGGAAAATGGGAGGAAATGACTTGCTTTTGTTGTTTGGTAGAAGGGGAAAGTGGAGGGAAATGAAAAACCTCCATCATCCACAAAAGTTTCCCCCTCCTCCACAAATTGGGGTGAAAAGTGGAGGAAAAAGGTAAGTAGACTTTAAAAAGTCCAACTTAACCTCTCCTTGCAGAGTTCAAAGTAACTTCAAAGGGTATAATAATAAAATAATTATTTAGATTATTTTCCCTTCCTTGTTTTTGCTTCTCACAGGTAAATTTTACCCCCCCCCCCTTTTCCAACCCTCATACCAAACAACCTGAGGTTAAACGTCTTTCCACCCTTTGGGGATAGAAATGAACCCCCTCCATTCTTTCCCTCCTACCAAACAGACGCTACTTAATAATAATTCAAACAACTAGATTGTTTTATTATTTTTCCGAGAGCTAGATAAATGATAATCCCTTCAACTAGTCTATATATCAATTATGTCAATGAGGAACCTGACATTACACCAGCTTATGTTTAGTCATGACAAACATAATTTGGGGTGTCGAACTAGAAGCTGAAATCTTAAATATGTTAGCATTTTGAAAATAAACATATGTTTTTAGCAGATGTTCGCACCAAACCAACTGAAAGTAAGAAACTTCACCCATACTCACCCAGCCCGGGGATCTCTAACGATTCGCTGGAGTCTTTTCACTGTCTCAATATTGTGAGCAAAGACATCTAATCCTGAGTTTGCCAACATTGATACTGCTTCTAAGTCACCCCGAAAATCGGAGGTCAAACACTCGATCATAATATCGTGCTTGAGTTTCTGCCCAGGCAGTTGACAAGAATATATTAGTTTCTGATATATTTGCATAAAAAACATTGTCCTATTATTAGTACAGGGTTCTATGCAAAAAAAAAAAAAAAAGAAAAAAAAAAAGAAAAAAGGACAAAGTTCAATTTGAGATTTATAAATAGGACATCTTTTTTTGCAATTCTCTTTTAAAGTCTTGTTTGGATTCTAATATTTGTAAGAACTACAAGCAGAAGCTCTCGACCGGGAAATACTCTTACCTTCATAGCTTTGACGGTTTCAGCAAAATGGCCGCTCCCTCCATCTGGTAGATCATCCCGATCCACACTGGTTAAAACAATATAATCCACACTGCAAATCACCAACAAAAATATTTTGGTTATAACAGACAAATTAGCCAATCGCCTACAAACTAGTTACCAAGATCTCATTTACTTCACAAAAAATCCTAACAACATTTGTGATGGTGAAAGACACCACATTGCCACAGGATACATTCGTCCATTCAGCAAACTAAGGGACATTATTGACCCGGAAAATTCCGGAGTTCCTTTCTGCCAAAATAGAGGATGGTGAAAGACACCACATTGCCACAGGACATTCGTCCTTACCTTCCTACTTCCTAAAATAATTCAAGAGGGAGTATCTCCCAGCATGGGACAAACCTAGGCCACCTCCATAACACCGAGCATCTTATCCTAAAGACAACGCACACTAGGGCAGTGAATGAATAGGTCGTCATGAGTTTCAGAATGCTGACAAAGCATACACAAAGATATATTTGGCTTACTAAAACATCAGAGACCACACAAAATGCTTGATTTTGAAGGGGATTGACTACTGAAGGGTCTAGGAACAAAGTGGAATAAACAACCGCTGCCAAGATTGAGGTTTATTCATCTTTCCAGAGATTATTAGATCAAAATATACGTACCCCCAACTAGCAATAGCCTCAGCAGTGTTCTGTGGTTCCATAGGATCTGGTGGGGCAGGGTTTTTACTAGTTTTCACAGCACAGAATCGGCAACCACGAGTGCAAGTATCGCCAAGAAGCATTATGGTAGCAGTTGCAATACCATCTCCACCTCCATTCCAACACTGCCAAGAACACATACAGAAATTCATCATCCACATGCAGTCAAAAGTGATAGAAGTTCTCGAAGCACATTAAGCTGTAATGGTACAGACTTAACTAATCATCTTTGTATGTATGGACCAAGCTAACAGAAGATTTTAGTATGAACCGGAAGGTTTTACCAATATAATGCATGCAGGACAGTAGAATCCCCTAGTTCTTTATCATTGTTTACAATGTGGGGAGATGACTTTTAACTTGAATAATTTATAATATACAAAAATACTCAACCCTTAATACAGCAATTCAAACGGATCAAGAAGTTTCCACTTGCCGGGGATCGAGCAAACCCCAGTTACATATTTACTCCCTTTGTCCTTTGTCCTTTGTCCCATGAAAATAATCTCATTTGAGAAGTCACACGTTCTTGAAGTCACACTAAACTTAAAATCCTCTTTTAGAAATGAGATATTCTGGGACATGTCAAAAAGGAAAGAGAAACTATTTTCTTATGACGGGGAAGTATTATTTTTATAAGTATCTCATACAAATGCTGAGCTTTTCATTGTAAACGTTTGAGTCAACTAAACTAAGTATTCAAACTTATTTGGGAAGGGATAGGTGAAAGAAGTCACGCATATCCTTTTTAAGTATTGTCGTTCATACTAGTGTTCGACTTGCCTGCCTAGTATTGTTTCTTTCCATTATATTCTAAATGCTGCAATAAGTTCAAACCAGCTTAAGCCGTTCTCTCTCAATTCATCTCCAATCAAAATAGTTCAAATATTTCAAGAATAAGTTCAGCTCAAATTTATCTTTTTTTGCTTTACTACATGTCCACCTTAGCATTCTAATTCCGATTAAACTAATCTTATTAACACACATAGCTTAAGAAAAATTAGAATTTTAAAGCTCATGCACTATCATATACTCCATCCGTTCCACATTATTTGTACCATTACAAAATTGCATAACAGCTATGATATAATTGAAATGAAATGAAGAAAGAGGGTACCTCGCCAATATTGGGGCATTGAGCTTCTTCACAGACGGTATTGAGTTTGAGGCGAGACAAAGAACCCTTTACCTCCTCGTATTTCTCTCCTTGTGGAGCTTTCTGGCGTAGCCACCCTGGCTTTTTCACATTAGGGTCCCTCCCCGTATAAGGACCCATCCCTCCCGGATAAGGCGACGGCGACGGCGATCCCTTCGAGGACGATAAATCATCACGATTGGTATCATGTGAAAGGGTAGAAATCGATACGCTACAACTGATTCTTATACCCCTGATGGGTGAAGAACATTTGTAATTGAATTGGTGAATTGCTTTAGAAATTGATTTGTTTTGGATTGAAAAACAGTGAGGATGAGAAGTCGGTTTCAACATTGATGGCTGAATCATCATTTCTGAACCCAGAATTACGACGAAATTATGCTAAATTGGAGATGATATGAATTGGGGGAGAGGGGATTTCGGTTTGGAGTGTACAAGAAAGAGTTTAAGCAGGCCAAATGGGCATTTGTATCCCTCCATCTTCGGCTGTATGTCCTATGGATTTCTCCGCCAGTAGTCGAGAGTAGTTCAGCAGTTGGTTTGTGCAGGAGCTATGTTGTCGTTTTCCCTTGAGCCGTTGTCGTTTTCCCTTGAGACCAATGCTCCATATTTGTATTGAATAAATCCCATTTTTACAATTTCATCTTTATCATAGTTTCATTAAAAAAAATAAAAAAAATCTTTATCATAGTTTTTTTTAATCATAAGTTGGTTTGAGGAATTTTTTTCTCAAATAATACTGTTTAAGAATTTTATTTTTCAAAATGACTTACCATTCAAACTTTTGCCTAAAGTGTCTCACTTTTTGAAACTCGCTACACCGTGTAGCGAGTTCTATGTAATTAAGTTTGACAGTTCGTAATTAATTAGGATAATTAAGTTACTCAAAACTCGCTACACGGTGTAGCGATTTTAACTTGTCAAAGTCAAACTCGCTACACCGTGTAGCGAGTTATTAAAAATCCAAAAACCTTCCAGTTTACGGTCTTCATCAAAACAAAATCAAAAAATCCTAAGTTTCTTTACACAGCCGCCGGCCAAGCAAGGAGGAAGAAGAAGAAACAAGATCCAACCTTGATTTTGCCATTAAAATTCAAAATTTTATAATTGTAAGTTTACATTCTTGTATTTTACTTTATTTTGTGTTGAATTTAGCTTTGATTTTATTATTTATTTACTTGCAATTTAGATTTTTTTTGATTTTTTTGATGACATTGTAAAAATATATTAGTTTAGTTTCAAATATGTGACTAATTTGTGTCCCAATCCGAAATTTTGAGATAATAATTAATGTTTATTAGTTTACTTGCAATTTAGATTTTTTTTTTATTTTTTTGATGACATTGTAAAAATATACTCCGTATTAGTTTACTTGCAATTTAGAATTTTTAATTTAATATTGTTACTTTATTTGTGTAAGAATATTGGAAAAAGAGAATGATTAACTTCTTATCAATTTTTTTATAGAAAATTATTAATTAATTTTCTTATGTAGAATGATTTTTTTTTGTCCGTCCTTATATAAAATGACTTTTAAGTAATAAAAAAGTAATAATAATGATTATTAATTACTAAAAAAAAGACTTAATTAATACTCATTAGTGTTGCAAATATTTATTATTATACTCCCTCTGGTTCAAAATACATGTCATTAATAAAATAAGTAAATATCAAGAAGAATAATATTTATTAATATTATTGAGAGATAATAAATAATAATTGAATAATATATAATATATAATAAAGAAAAATTATGATAGTAATAAAGAAAAAATACTAAAAACAACAAAATAAATTAAACTTCTAAGAAATATTAATATACCTATAACTACATCCCAAATCTCATATACTTATACCCCAAACCCTAAACCCTAAATCATATAGATCTACCCCAAACCCTAAAAATATGATTTATTGTTCAAACCTTTAAAAAAAATCGCATGCTATTTTTCAAAATTGCATGAGGATTACTCTTGAAGTATTACTTAGTATATAGGCTGGAAATCAAGACCTTCCCCACAGGCACTTCTTGAAAGTGTGAGATAACTTTGGATTACAATGTCACGTACTAGTAATTATACTTTTGTATTCTCTTATTTATTTTCTTGCCTCGTAGAACAATAACCACATACATATAAAGTATTTAGGAACTAATGACTATTCAAAAAAGTCAAATTTTACTGACGTAGCAATACTTGTACTATGTAGGAAATAATGAATATAGAAGAAACACAGTTTACAAAAAAATGATTATTAATTACCAACCTTGATATTGAAATAAATAGATGGATGCCTTCATTGATCCCGGGCCTATCAATGTCTGTTTCCGATCCGCGTGGGAACCTTAGAGCTCGGTTTATTTGGGTCGAGCTGGAGGTTGCTAGTTCCCTGTCTTTTTGTCGTGGTGCCTCCTTGCCGACCGTATTAGCTCCTAGGATATTGTCCAGACTGGCGGAGTGCGGCTTTAGTGGAGTTCACTATATAGGGAGAGTACAGTACGATTATGGGTTGCTGGAGGCTTTGATCGAGAGATGGCGTCCGGATACCCATACATTCCACCTCCCGGTTGGTGAGATGACGATCACCCTAGAGGATATCGGCATGATTTCCGGGTTGCCGATTGATGGGGATGCTGTTACTGATGCTGGGTTCCCAACACATTTTGACTGGCGGGGTGTCTGTCATGAGTTTTTAGGGGTTGTCCCTGATCCCGGAGATATGGATGGGAGTAGTCTGAAGCTCAGGTGGATTACGACCCATTTCCCACACTTCGATGACCTCGCCGATGATACTGCTCTAGAGATTGTGGATGGGAGTAGTCTGAAGGCAGTTTCAATAATTCTTTGTGATTGGCATCCCACTCCCTTCATCACACCATTGAAAACCTCGACATGTTGGTAGTCATGATGCCATATTTGTAACCACCGTCGTACGCCAATGTCCATTTTTTGGCATTCAGTCTCGAAACCATGCAATTGCCTCAAGGTTAATTCCACGGATACTCTCAAGATAGATTTCAATTTTCTATCTTGAGTTGCTCTACCCGCTCTCCAAAACGAGATACTTGACCCTTCCCCTACATGCTTTTCCAAGAAATTTGCTCGCATATGTCTCAAGCAAATTCGATGATGCACATTTGGCCACCACGTATCTTCGGTTATAGTCTTAAGAATGCCGTGATGACGGTCAGATATCAAACATACTTCACGACTCTTGATAATATGCTTGCAAAGCGGGATAAGAACCAACGCCGGTTCGTCCGGTTCTCCTTTTCAACAGCGGAAAATGCAAGAGGAAGTATCTGTCACGGGCGCCAACACCCGTAGCAATCAGTATTATCCCTTTATATCTACCATGCGTAAATGTTCCATCCGAAATGACGGGCCGATAATGAGAGAAAGCTTCAATGCGAGGCACGGAAATGCCCAGAATACTGTCGAAACATGTGTCACTCACCGACCGGGAGGAGGAGGTAGAGAGTACTCAACATTGTCCTCGGGTTGTATTTTTGAATGGCCGCTTCAGCGAGATGAACCTTATATAAGATTCCTCCCAATCTCCAAAAACCTCTGCAATGCCCTTCTGCTTTCCACACCATGCCTTCTTGTAGGTAATTACCTTTCCAAAGCTCTTAGAGATGTGTGCAATGATGACTCCAACCTTGACATCTGAATCGGCCTTAATAAGACCAACAACTTCCCAACCGATAAACTTGGCATCTAGGTTGGGGTGATCTCAACTTTCTCCAGAATATAAGCAGCAGTGAGGAGCCTTATACTTGGTCAGTTCCCAATAGCCAAACTTCCTCCTACTCACACGAACATAAAAATTGCAAGGATAATTTTTCAATAGACACTCAATTACCCATGTGTGAGGTGTGCTCTTTTATACCTTGAACTCCGCGGGATTGTGTGAATATGGTACCTTTTTATATCAAATTGTGCCTCGTTCTTGACAGAAAAGTGTATCCCTTTAGCAATCGCCTGTTTTTCCGGATCCCAAACTGAAAAACTATGTGCATTATCGTAATCAATCAAGCCTTGTTCTTGTCTAGCAGAAGTACCAATATCACTATAAAAGGGATAATCCGCTCTCATATCTTCGATTTTCCGACACTTCATAATGAGCAAGAGGTGCTTCCACATCATCATCAATCGGCCTATCATCACCGTCTCCCAAATCGACATCGAATCACTACTATCCTCCTCATATTCATCATCATCATCCTTCGACGTTGCTCTACAATCGGTGTACTTCCTCTTCTTCATAATCAACATCATCTTCCGAAATGACCTCATTAACATGATCATTATGCCCCAAATGCCCGATCATCATTAACAGGATCATTATGCCCAAATGCCCATCATCATAACTTGTTATTTGGTTTGATATAAGTGTTTGAGAACTTGGACCAACCCCATGCATCACGGTTACCAGCTTGGTGAATACCCATAAATGGTACTATGTGTCATGGTGTTTCAAACTTGTGGATTAGGTCGATTTTCAATCAATTTTACAATCACATACAATACCGACAAATTTTCAATCCCCCAAATTTAGCAAATTGATCAAACATTATATTCATACACGCATCATCTTCAAATACGGAAAGGAAAGTACTCGCGATCCCGCTATCAAAAGAATGAGGACATCTCGTAAATGACTTCCAAATCAAATTGAGACCGATCTAAGTTCGTCTTTTTTATAACTCATCAATAAACTCATTGTATCTCCATCGGCAATTAGCCACTTATTTGCACATTTTGGCCTTTTTTTGAAATAAGAATCATTACGGTTGTGTCATCGCCTCCCGATAACACATGAAAATGATTGGACCCTCGTATTATCTTTTTATTCTAATCAAAGTGTTAAAAATTATATAACAAAACTCTAACATTTATATCTACAATATACTACGATTAAATACTTAAATTTTATTTCTAAACATAAGTGAAAACAATGATTAAGATGATGTTAATTTACCTTGATTTGTGATCTTCAACTATTATGAAATAAAATGACGTCAAAAAGATTTGGGGTTTTTTTTTTGTGAGATATTTTGAATGAGGAGATACGAGTGGAAGAGATTAGTGGGAGAAAGATTATAAATATAGTGAAATGGTTGAGAGAGAGAGAGAGGAAGATTGTGAATATTGTTTGCTGAGAGAGAGAGAGAGAGAGAGAGGAAGGTAATGAATGACATCCAGGCCGGAAATTCACTACAAGAAAAATGGCTTTTCCCCGCACTTTTAATTCAAATTTTGTGCCACCAATTCCTAAGACACTTTTTTAATAAGTGCCACAAATTTTCAGCACTTTTAAAGCACAAATATCCGGCACTTTTTAGAAGTGCCTAGATTGCCAAGGCACTTTTACAAAAGTGTCGCTAATTTCGGACACTTTTTAAAAGTTGCCTAGCTCAAATTAAACTAAACTAGCTCTTTACAAAAGTATATAGCTAAGCTAATTTTAAGCTTTCCGGCCGCTCCCTTAAAAGTGCCGGTTAAATTTCCCGGCACTTTTGAAAAAGTGCCGCAATCCATGCTTCCCCGGCACTTTTGAAAATGTGCCGCAAATTTTCTGGCACTTTTGAAAAAGTGGCGCTTGAGTTTCGCCTTTTTAAAATTGCCACAATGTATAGCACTCGGCTTTTGGCACTTTTGAAAAAGTGCCATGGGATTTTCGGTTATTAAAAGTGCCGCTGAATTTTTTGGCACAGCCTTTATTAAAAGCCCCTCTTATGAACACTTAAAGCTTTGTCGAAAGTGACGCTAGTTTCTTACACTTTTAGTAATTTGAGTATTTTGCGAGCCGATTTATGTAAATGTCAACTTGTTTTGGCATTTTGACACATTTCAAATTAATGTGGTTTGACTAGGAAATAATATTTTAGACTTTTTATTAGTGATTTTTTTTACAGAAATGGTATATTTATAGGTTGTTGTAAAACTATTTAATTGAGTAGGAATTGAATGTTTTAAGGTTAATTTAGTCTATTTCAAATATATTGATTAGAGTCCTTATATATAGACATTTATAAAACAACAAGAAGTATTTTGATAGTATTTTGAGACGGAGAAAGTATTTCTTTTTTAATTCTTTCAAATTCAATTTTGGTATCTATTTATTTTGAGAGAGATGGACGGAGTATATTATAACAACCCGAATCAATGTTAAATATGAATTGCACAGTAGTAATTTTTGTATACTATGTTTCCTGTTAATTTAATTTAATTTTAAATTTTCTTTTCCTTTTCCTTTTCCTTTTCCTTTGAAAAAAAAAACAAATTTACTTTTCACTTTTGAAATTAAGTTTTTCTTATAATTTTCATCTAAATTTTTTTATTTTCTCGGTTACCTTTTCAGGAATTCCCTCACGCACGTATTTTCCCACAGTAGTGCTTCCCCTCAGCGTGCAATTCCACTCCCCATATTTTCCCCATTTATTTCCCGTAAAGCTTCCCAGTCCCGTTTCTAGTTCTAGGGTTTTTCGGATCAATTTCAATACCGCACTTTGTGTCATTTAGCTCTACAATCTCTTTCCCTACTCTACTGATCGGCAGCCCAGCAGTCTTGACCCTGCCCCGTGGCATCCCTTACTCTCTTACACTCTCGATTTCTTTGTTCCTAGCACGTTCGAGTGATTTCTACCACCCTTGCACTTGCGGCCTTGCAGTATGTGATTTTCTTTGAAAAAAATGCAATCTTGTTTTAAATTTTGAGTAGATCCCGATTAGGTTAAAGGGAAGATCTCGAGAAGGCCGGCTCAACTTGTGGCGCTGATGTGGGCTTGGAAACTATGTTACGTTATCGAAGATGCTTAGGTTTTACGTATTCGAAAACCTAGGGAAATGGCCACAATTAGGGGATTTAGCTTTTGGAATTAATTGGATTTAATGCGAAAATGAGAGTGCGGTTTCCACATTTTATACTCCTTTTCATTTATTCAAAATTACTTATCTGTTCATTTGTATTTTATTGTGATGATTGGTGGAGTGATAGTAGATGTATTCCAATGATTAACAAAAATTTATAATTTGCGTTTTACTGTCAGATCCACGGAAAAATTGCTTTTACAATTTGTATGCGATGGTAGTTTGATAGACTAATTAACCTCAATTTTGCAAATTGAGTACATCTCCACATATCTTTGGTTCGATAGTTTTGTGCGATAAAGGGTAGGAGTATGTTTGGGCTTTATAGCAATGGAAGCTTAGTTTCAAAATAGAACTTTGAGAAGTGCGATCTTGCCCAACTCCTCTCGATTTTTTCACATAATTTCTGCCCAATACGATAGGGTTAGTTTCTGCAGTGTGTCACTTGCTTATCTTTGCAGGCCATGCGATGAAAATTGTGTAAAAAGCCCGACGAGAGGAGCCCGATGGTACTACGGTACTACGAAATGAAAGTAGGATTCTTTGATTAAAAATCATCTACTCCCTTCCTTTGATAATGATAGTTCTGTCATTTACTGTGCATTGAGTAGTATGACTAGGTGTTAAAGCCATAACCTTTACACTCGATTTACGTCGAGTGTGACATTGGATGAGTCACTTACATGTTCTTGTTTGCCTATGCGGCCAAGTGGCCAGACACTCGATGGTGCGTTGGAAGGAAATTGCACATGAGAATGTAATGGAGATGAGCCCAGTATCAAGTGGAACTTCTCGAAAGGAAAGTAGGAAACTTTCTAGTTCAGAATAAGGGAGAGATATGAGAAACTTAAAGAAGTAATGTGATTATTTGGGGGTCTTATTTAAAGAAAAGTGTTTGTTCTTTCTATATTGAAATGAAGGAAGCAAAATATAAAGATTATTTTGATTACTTGAGCTGAAATGAGATTTTGTGTGCCTAATTTTGGATGAGGTTATCAAATTTGATGCGTTAAAGAGTGTACTTGTTAATGCGGGGTAATGTCCTGAGTAAGCGAGTGTATATCTTTGGGGAAAATTGTATACGACTCGGGGGACTGAATGATTGCGAGTTAAAGCACCATTTGAGTTTTAGACTCTCTGTATGCTTTTCTCGAAGAAGCCCATTTCCTCTCGGGTCTCTCTCTCCCAGATTTGATTGGTTGAAGATTTTAAGATTGTCTCTCAATTTATTTTATTTTCCTCTTTTACTGCGCTCTTCTCTCTCTGCTTCTTTCAGCGAATATATATCGATAGATTTTCATTTTATTTCCTGGAATTTGTTTTTTGTTTTTTAAATTGAGCAATAAAGATCAATATATATTATCGTATGCGAGTTACCTCGGTTAACATGGCCCAGCTTGTTTCATTTTCGGCTATGGAATTTGTTTCTCTCTGACAAGCTTGTTCGTAAGAAACTAAGAAAGCTGCTTGATAACTCTACTCACTGGCTTGGGCATTTGTTAGAGAATTTGTAGTGAATGTGCTTGTTTTTTACATTGTTTTTACTGCTTTGAAGGTTGATATCCGCTCTGGATTGGGCATTTGTTAGGATGTAATGAATGTGCTTCTTGTTCTTCTATTTATTCTCACACTTGTTCATATTGTTTTTACTCTTGAAATTTTTTCCCTTATATAATACAAAAATAAAAAATTTAAAAATCTAGCCTTAACGGATAGTGCATATGATTAAAGTCTTTTGGCGGTGTTTTATCTTCCATTGTTCCCCCAAACTTCATATTTATTCACTGGAAACCACATTGTATCATTTATGCAGAGAGGTAATTTTTTACATAATTTTTAACTATTTCACAGGTAATTACATCTATTAGTTTTTGCTTGGTGGGGGAGGAGAGGGCTATAGGTAGGAAGAACAAAATATATCCCCAATTTACATGAATCGGGGACAAAGTTAGTTGGTTTAAATTCATGATGTATATGAGTCCTCTACCTAGCACTAAATATATCCACTATAGCTTGAACTATACGGCAGACTATAAGCATGTCATATGGGAGATGTTAATTTATTGGTATTGTGGAAATATCTTTCTAGCAATGTGAATAGTTTACAGTTGCACTCTTTATGCAATCGAGTTCTTAGGGTGTATTTCCTTTATCATTACACAAATTAAATCTTTAAAGATTACTTTGCACAGTAAATCGGTACAATAGTGTTTAGATGAGCCACAGTTAGTGCTAAAGGCTAAATCCATTTATCTCGATCTTGTTACTTACTTGTAATAGAGAAAAAAGACATTTAATTTTTTTTCTGTTACTTCATTCTCATAATAAATATTCCATTTAACTTTTTAATGTTTGCCATGATCTGATTCACTTGTTTCGGTGGAAGTCTGACGAAGATTGGAAGGGCCAAGAATCGGAAGGGCATCACAAACCAAGATGGGTTTAAAAAGATTAGGATGTGTGATGAGCAACATTTGTTGGAATATAATATGTGTGAAACTATTTTTGGTTTTGTGTTTGTTTTGATTATTTTGAGATTGTTTTGGAATTGTAGTAAAACTTGAATATGTCTTGTTCTAGAAAATCGATGCAAGGGAATGAATTTGGCATTTTATTTTTGATTACAGCTTTTCTAGAGTTCGGATCGAATCGGGACGGATCGGAGCTTCGGATCGGATCTCGGATCATATAACTTAGGATGAGATCGGGTTCGACACGTGTTTTGTAGTGTTCGGATGGGTTGGTCGAATGCAATCCAGATTCGAACCCAGGCTTAGTTGCCATCCCTAAATGCACCGCTAATGTTGGAGAATATTAAAGTGCCACTAATTTAGGCACTTTAAAAAGTGGCAATAATTTTACGCATTTTAGATGTCTTGGAAAAGATTAGTGGCACTTTATAAATCTTGAAAAATTGTAGAAGCACTTTTAAAAAGTAGGAGAATTCATGACACTTTTATAAGTCACCAGGAAAAGATTAATGGCACTTTTAAAAGTACCGCTAATTTCCGGCACTTTAAAAGTCTTAGGAACCCTGACCCTTTAAAGTGCCCAGTATTGCGAGCACCCTTTTTAAGGCCTTTAAGAGTGCGGAAAAATCTTGGAAGCACTTTCCACCAAGCCTTTTTTAATATTCCGGCATTTTTAAAGTGCCAGGAAAAGGCATATTTGTTGTAGTGATTGATACTTTATCTTGGGTGGCTGAACCTCGGTAGGTGGAAAGTGGAATCTCTGGCAAAACTCTTCATGAGTGTGGCGAGTTTCGTCATAGTTGAAATCGCTACACGGTGTAGCAGTTTTAAATCTGAAATTTATCCACTCCAATAATTTCCTTCGATTCAACCTTTCTTATTTCCATTTTTTAGTTGGCGAAGGTATTTTGAGCAATAAATATAGGTTAATTTAGTTATCATAATGAATATCTAAAAATTGTTACTTGTAGTACATATAATGGTGTATCAATAACAACTTTTAAAAATTTAATTTGAATAATTAAATTAACATCAAATTATTGCTCAAAAATATATAAATACTAACTATCGAAAAAAATATTGGACCCTTGAAGTGGGGCGGATGTAGTAATATATTGGCGTCAACTCTTCTTCGCTAGATTATTATCATTTTTGTTTACAATCTTTTCTTTTATTGCACATATATATTCTTTGAATTAATATTTTTTATTTTTAAAAAAAATTTACATGTGTTAAAAAATGATGACATGTTCTTTGAATTATGTTTTATTTAAAAAAAATTTTTACACGTATTAAAATAAATGATGACATGTTGCTTTGAATTATATTTTTGTTTATAATATTACTACGTATGTTAAAAATAAAGATGGCGAGGAAAAATTGCAACGAAACCAAACACAAATTGTACCAAATAATTTTTAAAAACTAAAAATAACATCAAAAATATCAAATACAATCAAGTTAGTGACCACATCCCCGGTCACGTATAGGAAGTCTTACATTGTTGTTTAAAGCATTTCGGAAATTGAAGTTAACAAAATGGGCTTAGAATTGACGCATTAATTTCATCATTCTTAGGAAATACTTTTAAAATAAATGAGTTTAACATTATTTACTATATGATTCCAACAATTCAGCAAAAATAAGAAAATATGTACCTTGAAGACATTAGGGAGTATGATCTTAAGATAGCATTATTGGTAGTGATGGGTTGGGGGCCCAGCATGACAGCGCTACAAATATTTGAAAACAAACAATTATATAAGAAGCGTTAATGATGATTCCAAAATTGTCTTGACCCCTTTAATTAATATATCGTACCTTGAAGTATCGAAACGAGAGCCCAGACGGATATATCTTTTCCAAATTAAACTCTCAGTCACTTTATGATGAATGGAAGCATCTATGGTATTAGTAGGATCCTAATAATTTTATCCCAGTTAGTAACTCGAAACACATTTCACCCATGATAGAAAGCATACTAAGCTCGTATCCTAACCTTTAAAGTCACCCGAGAGATCCACCCAGAGACCATTTGGTGCGCGGGACTTGATAACAGCAACAACCTAATAGAACACATATCGATGTAAAAAAAATCAATCAAAGTATCTGTTGCATTTAACTATAATTAATCTTGATATTATACCTATCCACACAAATGAAAGCCTATGGCACTATACTTCTTGATAGAGCTACGGCGGATGTATGTACTGAAGCTTCGGTGAGAAATTCCATTGCGAGGAGCCGAGGACCGTCTTGGAAAGCTTCATCCTTCACCGGATCTTGAATCGCTCTCTGTATATACTCTTTGGGTTGCGATCGGGGTTTGTTGCAAAGATGCTCGGTCGGGATTTCTCTAGCGCATGGCGGTCTCTACGGCTTACTTCGTAGGACCGGGGAACTCACATGCTCTGATTGCTGGGCACCCCATTCTGAACACGTCGAAACATGCTTATACCACTCTAAGTCTCGCTTTGAGTCGAGAAGTAGAAATCCGCCCATTTAAGTCATGTATTTAGTTAAGTTTCTGACTAACCACCATTAGTTTAGGACTAAAGCTGCATCCACGAGATAGCGAGGAAAGGATAGCCCATCCACATGAGCGATATCTCGCCGCGAGATGGCGTAATACCGGCAGCGAGATATCCCTCCTCTACTTGATTACGGGGACGACGGTTCGCTCAAATCGATTTCAACCTCTTTTCGGGATAAAACTTTATCTCTCCGGCCAACCAATAGCCTTTCCTTCAGAGCTGGAGATCATCTTGGAGTGTACATTGCGTTCATCTTCAACCCAGCGCTGACCCCTATAAATGCTTGAGGTAGCTTCCAAGGTTGAAGAGGTCCAAGAATTTTGACAACACACACATTTTGTTGGTTTCTCTCCTTGAGAAAAGGAATCCTACAAAAATCACCTAAAAAACTCACCTCGCTGATTTTATTTGTCGACCTTGTTGATAAACAAGCATTAAACTCAAGTCGAGGGCCCAGGCGAGGCTACATGTCAGTGTATCCAAGAAATCGACTCTGAAAGCTTGAGTCGAAACTCTTGCCCAAATCACCTCACGCAAGGCTCAATTTCACCAATCCCTTTCTAATTTAGATTATTAGAGTGGTATAGAAGTCCATAGAATCTAGGATCGGCCTAGAGCCTCTCGAAATCATGGAGGGCGGTCTCGAGCCAGATCGATCCTACATTGCGTTTAACCCCAGATTCAATGGACCTTTGTTTATAATATTAAAAATCGTTTTTCTTTTCTTTTGAAAACCTCTCTTTTCTTTAGCGAGGCCGATCTCCCGGGATTAGGTGAAATGAATCATCTTATTTTCCTACCCATTTCATAACTTTAAGCCTCGAACCCAAATCTTTTTCAAAGAAATGGTTTTCCTATTTTCTTGAACCGAATAATATAGGTGGCGACTCAAAAATGAAAAGGAAAGATAAAAATCATTTATTCCTTTCTTTTTCCTTCACATAACGCTACAGTGCTGCAAACTACCTTTGGGGACTTAAAATTAAGAGGCTTAAACTTGAAGTCAAAATTAAAGAGAGGAGTTTCAAAAATTTAGTAAATTCGAAGTTTTGCTCTCGGATGAGGCTTATCTCGCGGCGAGATATCATATCTCGCGCGAGATTTGGCCCAACAATGCAGTTGTTTTACGGTTTCTCCTGTTCATCCGAAGTGGTCCAAGGCCGAGGGTCGAACACGCAAAGGGGATCCCAGGAATTCATTATGCGCGAGTTCTCGCATCTTAAGGCCTCCGCTTAAGGTGTAGAACTTGAACCTTCCAGACTACTTCAAATAATTGATTCTTATTTATAAAAGCTGCGTGCGATTGGGTTTTATTTAATTAAAAGTCAGGTCCGTTAGAGAGTTCGGAAGTTGCAAATTGAATTATTTATCTCTCTTTCCACTCTCGTTATGTGGGCACTACGACGGCTGAAGTCTTACTAATTTACCTGACAAGTAGCGAAACCACTTGAAATGCGGCCACTTTATACATTTTCCTTTTTGATTTTTCACTAAAAAAAAAAACTCTATTTTACTCTGTCACCTAGATTGGCCCCTACCTCACACTGCAGCAGCGCTCCTATTATCAGCTTCTCTTATCCATTCTGGCTATCTATACCCCTCTGTCGACACGGGACCCCCTTTAAGAATGGATAAGCTGGTAACCACTTTCTGGTGGCCAGGTCTCTCTAGGGTTGGACAATCTTAAAAACAAACGTGACCAAATCCCACTTGAATTCTTATCTATTACTAGCAGGCTTTGCTTTTCCAAATTACTAAAGTCTTTTTGTTCCCTAATTCTCATGTGAATTGACACATTTAGGAAAATCACTCTAGCGACAGGTCGGTTTTAGCTAGGTGAATCTTTTCTTGTTTTAATTAATAGAAAGTATACAAAGTGAAAAAAAAAGGTTAGGAAAAATTAGCGGAAAAAGTCCCTTGGAAAAAAGTCCCTTCGAAATGACCCTTTCGGATGTCCACTTTGAAAAATATGCATATGCACTGCGTAATCCTTCAAAAAAAAACAATCTTACATGGCTTTGTCTTACAAAAATCGGATTGATTGCTTAAATTCGTTGGAAGTTCGATAAAGGCCTTAGAAACCCCTCAAAATGGACTTTCCGTTCCGACCAAAAAATTAGGTCTAAATAAAAAAAAATTAGGCTTTCCAGGTGTGGTTATCTCGCTGGAGATGACCTATCTCAGCGGGATAATGCTTCTGTTTGCTTGAATCTGAGCTGAGCCATTTTGAGGCTGCGTATTGTGACTCGTTGGGGCTAGATCCACGATATGCGCATCTCTTACATCAGTTTTAAGAAGCTACTCGACTCCAAGACTCCAAACCTGATATCTACCAGGGAAAGCATGTCCGTAAGGAAAGCCTTGAGCAAACCACGGCACGAAGACTTGACGAAAGCCACTTATCGTTTGAAATGGAGCATGTTGAGGGTTGGAGAGAAGCTATTTGATTTTGCCTCCTACCCGCATTCACTATAGAGTTCCGAAAGATGGAGAGTGACAAACAGTGGAGCTGATCGTAGTACAAGAGGAGCTAAGTGATATCGAAACTCAAACTTTATGAAGCCCTGCAGCAAATTAGCAATGATGACTGCGTGGCATCACATGGAAGGAATCCGTCCAATTTGAAAAGACAAAGAAATCTTTTGATTGAAGAGCTCGAGGAAGTCAAAGAGTGAGCTCGAGGACCATGACCCAAAATTTATGAACCTTTAGGCTAACATCGGGGATGACGTTGATGAAAATTCGAGTATTTTCTCAATACTCTCTCACGAAGTGACCTCGAAGCGCAAATGGAGGGAAGAATATCGGTCTCGCCACCGCGTCTTCGTCCGACACTTTATGAGAACCACATTAAAGGACCTCCACCGTCAAATGGCTAAGCGAAGGAAGGGAAGAGGTTTTCTCAAAAACGTTGGAAACATAAATACAGGTCGTCTCTTGAGAGGCCTTGACAAGGATGGAAAGATGAAACCAATGGAAGAGGCTACCCGACGCTAGAAGGGAAGGTCGATCTCCACACCTCTTTGTGCTTCTACCATCTGATGCTACTGGCCATCTGGCACCACTTGATTGTTTCAGCTTTGAAGAATGGAGTCAAGACTTGATTAGCCAATGACGCCATTAGGTTGCCCAAGTGGTGGAATAGTTTGGATGAGTTCAAGCAGATGAGGGGTCTCTTTTTCTTTGATTATTTACTTTTAGTTGCAAAGCTGGTTAGTAGTCTAGTTTAGCTTAGTCGGGTACTACTTGCCTAAGGAACTGCATTTGCGGAAAAAATCGATCAAGTCCATTTTTAATAATAATTGAAAATCCGATATTTCCACTTTTTTTAATTAAGTTGATTCTTTGGCTCGAGAAAGAAAGCCGCTGTGAATGTCATAGACACTTACAGCAAAAATGACTACTCCAAGGCACTTTGATTTTCCAGAAGCCTTCTGTCACAGGAGAATGGTGCTAACCAAAGGATGCCCTGCGGATTGGGGCTTGGAAAGCCCAACACCTGAGGGACAGCCGGAACCACCTTTACCGGTCCCAGGCCTCCACCACACAAAGCGTGGCACAGGATACGTCGTCTCCATCCACGATGAAGATGACGAAGAAGAGTGGAGCTTCACGCCAAATCAAGTGGGAAGGGCCACCTACGAAAATTTCACACTGACAACCTAAAGCCTGGAATGACAGCCTCGAAGGCCTTATCGAAAGGCTTTTCAGTAAGCCTTTTTTGTCCGAGAAGGGAAAGTATTCCCTACTTTATCTTTTGAGAACCATGGAGTGATGATAAAGAGAAGAAAACTAACCGGGCTTTGAAATCTTCGATGATTGCGATGCTTCTCCAAATGAAATGAATCCAGTCCATTTTAATCCCCGATGATTTGTGGGAGCCTGAATAGAAACCAAACGACAAGTGAATTCAGGACTTTGTGTTGGGAGAAGACATGCTTTGCTGACGGGTTCGAGGACCTGTGCGGGTTCGAAAGGCGACCCGATTCATCTGATATCCAAGGGGGACCGCTCCAACTCACCACGACTACACAAAGACTGATACAAAATGTGATGAG
>JAFEMH010008229.1:0-55378 GCA_022495995.1 Adenophora triphylla var. japonica | reverse complement strand
ATGAGAGAGAACTTCACAAAAACTTAATATTCTCGACAAAAACTTGAAATGCGTATCTCTCTCGTAGCCTGGGACTTCGAGATATCTCAATGCCATACTCCTTGTATCCTCCTGCGATCAGTGATGCAGAAAGCCGCTGCTTTGTAGCAAAACCACTTGAAAACCCTCACCCGAGCCTCTTATGGAAGAAGAGAATTTCTTTGCATTTTGCGAAACTACGAAAGGTTAAAAAACTGAAGAAAATGCAGAAAAACTGACAAACGTGAAGCAGAATCCACAAAATAAACCATTCCATTACTCCACTTGGCATGAGCCATGACAACCATGCAGCCTTACTACCGGCGCTCCCGAGTGGAGAAAAGAACAATGAAAGGAGACTTGGTATGCTTTTTAATTACTTAGAAAACACAGGACATTTTGCATCTAAATGTCCCACGACCAAAATATTGAATATGTCGGGGAAATCGGTAAACGAAAGGCATCAAAAGTCCGAAGCTATGTTGCGAGATGGCAGCTATTTGAGAAAGCTATGCCGAGTCTGAATTGTGAGCGGCTCGGAGAAGGTGAAGGCAGCTGGAGTAACGATGGGAAGATGCGATATAAGCACTTTGTTGCCTGGATGCGCGATGATGAAATAGCGCTAGATTTACCTTCTCCCATTGCGGAATGCTTCTCACTCCAGAACATCTTGAGGAGAGAAAGACCGACAGACATTCCATTTCGAAGTGAAAGTCAATGCTTTGATCCCGATCCTTATGGTTTGAAAGTCATTCAAGTTTTGGAACCCTCGCGCAGCACATTTATGGAGCGGTGTGGACCCATTGCCTCCCGTCGTGCCGAGCCGAACGAGGTCCTCCCGCGATCACTCTGAAGAAGAGAGCTATCCTTTACCCGAACTTGAGTATTTCAAGAAATCTTGCGAAACCCATTTCATCCTACCCGACTTCTCTCTACGGGCAAAGAAAGATCACTCGTGCCAAAAGAAACCTTCTGACGACCTCTTTCTACGAGATATCTAAAAAGTTTGAGATGATAGAGACCATGGATGAACTTTTTGTTGATTATGAAAAGTTGAGTAAGTGTTCATGAAATATTATTTGTTGATTTCGGTTTAATTTTCTGTTTGAAAAGAGAATCGCTCACAGCCCGAACTTGATTCTTTGAAAAATAAAGGCGGAAGTGAACTCGATCGGCTTGCAGAGGCGAAAACCTGGATCTCAAAAGCGAGCAAAAGTACACGTAGCGCGAGATTAAAGATTTAGCCTGAAGAAATGATTCTCTTATGAAAACCATTGATACCTTTTCCAAACTCTACTTACATGCTAAAATGTGCAATTAATCTATGCCAAACTTTTCCTAAAAATGATCGAAGCATGGGATAGGTTTTGAAAACTAGAGGCGCCTAAGTGTACTAATGTCTACATGGCGAGAAAAAAGGATAAGAAGAGTGAGAACGACTCGATTAACTTCATTGCATCAAGGATACTAAGCTAAAATATAATCTTTGCATATCGAGAAAATGAAGTATCCTCATTTCTGAGGAAATGGAGAAAGCCGGTACGTACAAAGGGAATGCCAAGATTGCTTTGAAAATGAATCTGCGGATGAAGATATTGAAAGTAAATGCATCGGCAAAGTGGCCCAGTATTGACCCTACCCAATCTTGATTGAGTTTGCCAATGATCCAGTCTCCCGAGGTATTTGGCTGGCAAAGGCAGCAACAAAGGCAAGAAGCGAGCAAAACCAACACTTATAAAGACCCTACGTTCGTGCCTGCTGATTCTTCTAAGCCTAATGATGCAATGACTAAAGCTAGTGGTGTCTTGCCGACTACTCGATCCAATCAAAGAAAGTGAAATGTGAAAATTGCTTGGATTATGGTCATCATGTTCATGAATGCCTCTTGAAAAGCCTCTCAGACCCACACAAGGGCAAAAGCCTCTAGTGGCGGCCAGATATGGGCCGCCCAAGAGGAACTAACCTTCGGACCTAAAAGATAAGGGGGACCATAAGCATGTTTTACTTGCAGGAATGCTTTATGGCCTCGACTGATGCCATCAAAGATGTATGGATTTTGGATAGCGGCTGTTCGAGACACATGACTGGCCGTGCTGATCTCCTTGCTGATATTGCTGATGCATCAGTCCTCCCTGTAGTTTTTGGTGACAATGGTAGAGGTAAAATAATTGGATGTGGTACCATCATTAGAGGTGCAGCATCGTACGTAAGGTCTCTTTGGTGGATGGACTCAAACATAACCTTTTCTATCCATATCACAATTTCCGGTGATAGAGGGAATGCAATGTATTTTCACCACATCAGTTGCTACATAAAAGATATTGCCTCGAATGAAACTCTTCTCACCGCCAAAAGAAAAGGTAACATTTATGCAAGAGACTTAAGTCTTATATCGGTGTTACTAATATTTGTTTGTGGCTAAGAACATCATGAGAACTCGTGGCTATGGCACAAGAGACTCGCCACTTAAACTTCAAATCAATATCCAAGCTTGCCGATTAGGATTGGCAACCGGTCTTCCAAAAGTGTCTCGCGATCATGGAAAGAAGTGCAGAGCTTGCCGCATGGGAAAACAACACAAATCCTTTTGAGTCCAAGCCCTCGCATGCCAACTTCTAGGTGCCTACAAATGTTACACATGGATCTATTTGGCCCCACAACCACAAACCACTTGGGGAAGTAGATATACCCCGGTCGTAGTAGATGATTTATTCTCGATATACTTGGGTGGAAGCTTTAAAGAATAAAGATGACACGTATGCCGTTGCCACCAAGTTATTCCGACCGCTACTGCACTCGTAAGGAGAGCGATATTGTCGCATGAGATCGACAATGGAACCGAATTTACAAATAACGGTATTGCTCGATATTGTGACGATCATGGTATAGACCATAATTTCTCTCGTCGCGTACACCTCAACAAAATGGTGTAGTCGAGAGAAAGAATAGGACGCTTATCAAGCCGGTAAGACCATGATTTCTCGGCCAGCCGCCGAAATATTTCTCGGCGTAAGCCATTCATACCGCCTCGCTTTCACTCGTAACGCATCTCTCATCAACAAATTCCATAATAAGACTCCTTATGAAATCGGAGAGGCCGAGTACCAAATATTGGATTCTTCAAAATCTTCGGTGCAAATGTTATGTGCTTTACAACGGAAGAGAGCACCGAGGTAAATTTGATGAAAAAGCCGATGAAGGCATTTTGCTCTGCTACTCAAAACACAAGAAGGCCTTTCGAGTTTTCAATAAGAAACTTTTGAAAATTGTTGAATCTGCTCATGTAACTTTTGATGAATTTGATTTGTTAGAGTCCGACTGCACTCCAAATAGTGCTAACCAATCTAGTGGTTTTGAGACAGTGAATCTAGTTATACTAATCAATCGGCAGTATAATGCACTGAAGATCCTTTTGTTGTTGCAGAAGATCCGCAGACATCTTTTCCATCCTCAAAGCAAGAAACCGTCCCGCCGATAATCCTCCGTACGTCTCGGGCCGATAGCCATTCTCGCCAATCCTCCTCATCCCGTACCAATGAATCCTAGCCCAAATCCAATCTGTAATTCATCCTCCTATACCAAATATTCCTCGATCAAATTCCAAATCCACTCAAAGTCCAAACCCTACTATCTCTCCTATTCCTTTAAACTTATCATCTTCCAAATCTCGCCGATTCTCGAACCTCCTCTAGAATCCTTAAGACAAGAATCAAGCAAGACAAGACCTTCCGAGAGAAGTTAGACCTCATCGTGACCATCCTCTTGAAAATGTCATTGGTGATATTTTTGGACCCAGAGTGACCAGTAAATCCGAACAAGGATTTTGATGAAAATCTCTTTTCTTCGGCTATGGTGTCTCGATATTGAGCCTCGTAAGATCGAAGAAGCCCTTGCCGATCCAAGCCGGGTGGAAGCTATGCAAGAAGAGTTGAATCAGCTTTGAAAGATGTAAAGTCTCGGGAATCGGTACCGAGACCTTCCTCTCAAAGCAAGTCATTGGAACGAAATGGGTATTCGTAAATAAGTTGGATGAATCAAAGAAAGATTACAAGAAACAAAGCAAGATTAGTGGCCAAAGGATACCGTCAAGAGGAAGGGATTGATTATGATCAAACTTTCGCACCCGCAGCAAGATTAGAAGCGATAAGACTGCTTTCTTGCCTACGCCGCTTCAAAGAATTCAAGCTATATCAAAATGGACGTGAAAAGCGCATTCCTAAATGGTGAACTTCAAGAACTCGGTCTACGTTGAACAACCGCCGTGCTTTGAAGATCCTAAGAAACCAAATCATGTCTACCGATTGACAAGAAAGCTCTCATGGCTTGAAGCAAGGCTCCTAGGGCCTCGGTATGAAACCCTATCCAAATTTCTACTCAAATGTGATGGCGTGATTTACAAGAGGAAAGATCGATACAACTCTATTTGTTACCAAGCACAAGGGTCATTCATTGTTTGTTCAAATATATGTGGACGACATCATCTTCGGTTCCACAAATGAAGCTCTATGCAAAAGATTTGAAAAGCTCATGCAAAGCAAGTTTGAAATGAGTATGATGGGTGAGCTTACCTATTTCCTCGTCTACAAGTGAAGCAAACCAATGAAGGAATTTTTATACATCAAGCCAAATACACCAAGGAACTAATCAAGAAATTTGGTTTTGATAATGCTCATCCTCAAAGCACTCCTATGGCGACAAATGTGCATCTTGACAAAGACGAATCCAGAAAGAAAGTGGACATGACTCTTTACAGAGGAATGATTGGTTCATCGTTCTATCTAACAACCCACAGACCGGATATTATGTTTGCCGCTTGTGTCCTGCGCCTGCATTTCAAGCCGATCCTAGGAGAATCCCATCTCGGCAAGCCGTGAAAAGAATTATCAAATATCTAAGTGGCACCGCCGACCTTGGTCTATGGTATGCCGAGATTCTTCATTCAATCTTATCGGTTACTCGTATGTCGACTATGCCGCTTGCCGAGTTACAAGAAAGAGCACCAAAGTGGGCTTGCCGCTTCTTGGTGAGAGGCTAGTTTCTTGGTCTTGCAAAAAGCAAACAAAGAACCTCAACTTCCACAACCGAGGCGGAATACATTACCGGTGTAGCCGCCGCTTCTCGCATTCTATGGATGAAGCAACAATTAGTAGACTATGAGATTCCTCCTCAAGTCTCGCCCACCCACTGCGTGACAATCGCCTCGCCATCTCCGTCTCAAATAATCCAAAGAATGCACTCCAAAACAAAGCACATTGACATAAAATACCATTTCTTGAAAGATCATGTTGAGAAAGGCAACGTTGTCTTGCCGAAAGTTCATACCGACTTTCAGAGAGCCGATATCTTGACAAAGCCTCTTGATCGTAAGAGATTTGAATTCCTTAGGAGTGAGCCGGGTGTTATTGGTTATTCGGTCGATGCTACATCTTGCCGAAATCGCTATGCCCGCCGATCCGTCCGCGCCGATTGATATTTCGCCGATTGCTTGCCGATGCTCTTTTTCGCCGATATTCTAAGTAGTGGTTGCGCCTATCTATGTCTCCCATCAAGCAAGCCTCTCTTTAAATGTAAAGCCGAGTTCCCCGTCGACCTATCAAATCAAGGACAGCTTGGTCACACCCTCTCTCGACACGTGCGTGTACCGCCATTTCCGAAAATCGTGTCAAATGATTTATTCCAATTAATTTTGTGATAAATCTCGTGTAAACCGTATCATTTTAAATCTTAAACAGTTATGGTAATCATTCTTAAGCTCAAATTCGGCGCTTTAAATGGAGCGCCGCCGCACGTATTTCAATGAAAATGAACAAGCTTTTCGTCTTTTGAAAACCCTTTTCAAATAAACCGTTCCTCTCCAAACTCCATAACATATTTAAGCAAAGCTTACTCTTTCAAAAACCTTTTCACATTCTCATCAAAATTCTATCTTGCTATCTCAAGTCTCCATTTCTCAAACTTCTTCCTTGAATCTGGTAAGTCCATTTTAATATCTCAAATATCTGATTCTAACATTGGTTTATTGTGTTTAAGTTTGTTTGATTGTTGAGTTTTGCAGAAATCGTGAGTAATGAAAAGGATATCTATGGAGGTTACATAGACCTCAAGCTTCTTCGATGATGCCGTTGACGGACAATTTCTCGTAGATCTCTTATCAGACTCTTCTGTTCTTCCCTTTCTGACTCCTTCTGATAATTTTGGAGTTTATATTGATTCCGTCAGAGAGTTCTTCGCAAATTCCGTCGTTGAATATTCCGATGAAGATGATCCCGAATCCTTCTCCGCCATTTCTTCTATCAAGCTTCGGTGTTCCAATCTACGTCACCCCGAAAGTATATCCTCCATCTTTCCAACCCTAGGAAATTCTCGCCCTAACTCTACGGATGCTTCGATCCGGATGATGCCTGGAATCTTATTAGAGGTGCTAATGTTGGACCAAGACTCATGGAGACAAGCATTTTAAGTGTTGATTATGTTAGGAGATTCTTCGCTTTGATAGAAATTATTGACAGATGTCTAATTTGCCGATCCGGCTCACATAGCCATATTATCGATCTTCGCTTGAGGCATTCGCCGCTTGATAGTGCTAAGGATAAATTTCAACCGGTGTGGATTCATTTTTAGAGTGATTGCTCAAGCAAACAGAAGTATGCCGCCGATAGGCAAAAAGGAAAGGATTTTCCTAAGAAAGTGATGTCACTATTGGTTGTCGAGCAGATAATCGCAGGTAACCCCGCCGTAGTTCTTGTCGACCCCAATGCTACCAAAGCATTTCCAAACTCAAGTTGAAGCACCATGAAGGTGATTGGAAAAGGATTAGCAGAGTCTCGCCGGTGGAGCTCCCTGCCTCGTTATTAGAGTTGCCGCTCCCGCCGAGAGTTCAACTATCGCTCCCGCCGCCGAGAAAGAGAAGAAGAAGAAATCAAAGAAACCATCCCTAGCCCCTACTAGTTCAAAACCTTCGCTTATCTCTAGCCCCCGCTTCCTCATCCACTGTTGCAGCTGGCCTGTTACAAGAGCTAAGAAATCGCCTCCATTCCCGCCGCCCCATCCTCGCCGAACCTAAGAAAAGAACCATGCCTCGCATCTTCTCGCCAAATCATCCAAGAAATCAAAGTCTCGTATCCGCCAAAGCTCCGTAATCCTTTGTTATCCCTCCTTCGATCCTAGAGTCGAAAACCTTTGTTCTTGAACCAGATTCTTGATGAGGCATCTCTTTTCTCCCCAAACCAATTTTCTAAAGGTCACTAAAACACCCGAGGAAATTAATCAAGAAATTTCGAAAGAAGAAGAATGATTGAGCAAGATTTGAGGAGGAGAATTCCATTGCAATCCCTTTTATTATCTTATCCTAACCTTCCTGACATTCAAAGACACTCGCCTCATCCGGAGTAGCCATTGAAGCAAGGACCGTAAAATGTGCTCCTATCAAGAACCCCACCTTTCACATCTATTTCAATAACCCTTGGTCCATGATCAACAAGATTGCTCCAAGCAACTGGGTATTTCCTATTGACCATCTCCAGCCATTCATTAGAAGACTTCTTCAGTTTCATGAAGAACAGAAAGATATCTTATCTTTTTGGACTATTGATCGACTATGTTGATAGGTCAAGACCGGACTTGAATGAGACTTTTGCCGAGAAGTTTCCTCCTCTCTCCAAATATCAAAATTTCAGCAAGAATGTGTTGATGCTGAATTTCAATCGATATTTTGATCTTTTGCCTCTCCTCTGGAACCAAGTCTATCTTTTTCAGGATCGAATAAGGCAAGATCTGATGGTCAATCTCTGTTTGGATTGCATATGCCTCGTCTACAAAACTTCGCTTTGATTTTGAAGAAAATGATCCCTATCGCCTAGGAAGAGCCGAAAATGATGAAGATTGGGGATTCAAGTACTCGATGTCGAGACTCGACCGAGGTGCTCTTGCCACCCAGTTTATTGAAAATGTTTTGAAGATGACTCAGGAGCTCATTACTTATTCTGAAGAAGCATTGAAAAGAAAAGAAGATAATGCTTCAGTGAATGTCGATTCAAGCAAGGGCGATAAAGTTCCTCCCGCCGATTCCTCAAGCGACACTATTGAATCCAACAGAACTATCTCGATGATGACCAACGGTTTATCGGCCTTTGTGCTTACGAAAAATACTCCTTCAATCGATGCTCATTCCGGTCCATCTGCTAACCTGCTCCATCTACACCTATAGTGGTCACGGGAGGAGTCTTTCTTAATTACGATCAAGCTCCCATCCTCTTTGATGTTCTGTTGAACCATTTCAAGAGGTTGTTGAGTTGGGAGGAGGAGCTATCTCGGACTACGATATTCTTGGCTGATCTTGACTCGGGAAGTTGATAATGCCTTCGCAATTGTTGTCTACGACCCTGTTCAAGCACTTATTCATCAAGTGCTCGGCTGATCTCTTGGTCCATGATGAATCTCTTCCTATTCTGTTCTTGATGAAGATAGCCCGAGATGAAATTGACCAGGAAGACTATGATGAGATCACCGATGATCTTGAAGAAGATACCTGCACCTCCATCTGGTACAACTCCTTTCGATAGTGTAGGTTGATGATGTGCTCAAATTGGTATACCACCTTCAAGTCCATTCCAAAGGACTCTTACGGTAATCCCTATTCCCTCCTCATCGAAACTCAAATGGAGATGCAGTACAAAGATTGTGAAGAATTCCTTCAAAAATTCTGTTTCCCTACTTTGAGGGTTCTACCGGCATGCCCCTATTCTGCGAAATGGAACAAGGATATCAAGCATGGCAAGAAGAAAACTCCTGCTTGTTTCTCATGCCAAAGTCAAATCTCTCCCTCCAACTACCAACCAACCGGGCTCCTTAAAAATTCGAGGTGAAATACGTCATACGGTGAATCTCCAATTGAAGTTTGCATTTATTACGGTGGAATGATGAGCGGGCGCTTAGTGATTAATGATCTCGTGGTGGAAACTCTTAGCTATTCTCCTTATTCTGCTTTGTTGGTGTTTGGAAGATGGTGTATCGGCATGCCCTAGCCTTAACCCTACCTCTCTATGCTTCCGGACCATTTCGGAAGATCATTGTGGACACCTGCGGGAATTCTAAGTCTTGGCATCATGCGAGATCTGCTTTGAATGGAAGAGCTTTTCGAACTTCATGCTTGCTGCAAAGATGTCCTTGGAAAATAATGGTCAAATGTTTCTTGATCTTCCCATTATAATCCATCCAGATTTCTCTCCTTCTTGAACCCCTGTTCCAAGATCTACTGATGTCCCATTGATTGTCAGCACAGTCATTCCTCCTTCCTTCCTGGTACCCTTTGATCCTCCACCCGTTTATACTCTGTTTGGCTACTTTGCCAATGAGCATGGTCATCTTTCTGAAGCCTACCAACCCGCGCTTAGAGGTGACATTGGAGATTTGGGGATGTTTTTCCGGAGTGAAATTGAAGAAGTTAAGGATTTGTTGCTTAAGTCCATTCAGGAGGAGGAGTTAGCAAGCGGAATCGCATCCAAAGTCTCGGCCAAAGTTTACTGCATCTATTTCCCAAGCCCTCGGCGGACCCCGGACCTCTTCTCTCGGTAATCTTAGTCTTGCTGATTTTGATCGGCTCGGTGATCTCTAGACGGCTCCACGGAGTTCGGAAAGTGGTGCTTGATGTTAACTTGAATCGGGATCGCACCATCAAGGAGTTGGAGCTAAAGCTTGAAGGCTGCTGGAAGTAGGATTGCTTCTTTGTTGAAGTGAGCTTCGAAGCTAACACGAAGATTGCAAAGCTTGAAGGGAAAAATGAAGTGCTAGTGGAGCGTTACAAGGCTAGCAAGAAGAGGAAAATGAAAAGTGAAGCCAAGAAGCGAGAAAAAAAGATCCAAGCTTTGATTCCTCCTTCTTTGTTCTCAAATACTGCTGTAGCGATCTGATCCTGATGATCCTGGCGATTCTTGGCTTGTCTCGTAACCAATGATATAGATATCCTCGTGAAGCCCCAAAAACAAACTTTCTTTTTCGACAATTTGGTTTTTGACTTTATGGTTTTGCTTAATATCTATCTAACTCTTACTAGAACCTTATTAGTTATCTTTCGGTTATCACTTATCTTTTATCTATTCATATCCTTTTAAGTGATTACGTTTATAGGTGATTGGCCTTAAGCAATTAGGAGGAGATTGTTGGGTCAAAATATATGTGGACTCAAGAATTGCTTAATCCCAATCACTCGGCTTAAGTTAGAGACCCCTAATTTAATTAGATTTTATTTTTGGATCTCTTCTTGATGCTCTCCCGATTAATTCGGCATGTCTTTGCCGCAGTTACTATCTGGCTGGTGGGATTCTGCTTTGGTAATCGGCGGGAGTTAACTCTTTTCGAACATACTTCGGCGAGATAGGTGACTTATGTTTGGATGACTCCTTTCGTTTGAAATAAAATCTCGATCACAACGGTCACATCTCTATCTCTTTCATCGTACTTGTTTGCTAAAAGTAGTTATATTTTCCGCCAACACCATTCTGCGTGCGACACAAGAGCCACTTTTAGCTCTACTTTGTCCTTTGTCTGCTGCTGCGGGTAACCGGTTGGGACAAAGGGGTTTTTACCCATTGTCTGATAGCGTAAATGTCTTATTCAAATCTCCCGCATTAATTGCAAAGATATGGCATTAAATGATCCTCACCTACCAACCTCTTTCCGATTCTACCCTTCAACGGCATCTTTAGTTCTTCTCTTCCTTTCTCCTCAAGTATATATAGAGAAGACTTTGCTGCATTTAAGAAGGTTGGTGATTGCATTGAAGAAGAGTGTGCTTGAAGCATTGATTGTGTTCAAGTCTTCAAATCCATAAAATCATTAGACTTTATTAGGGATATACACTCGTGCACTTCTCAATCAACCTTGTAAGCATTCTCCAACAAGACAATCATTAGAATGCATTGATTGAGATTCACACACACACCTGAGTGAGATAAGTCTAACTTGCCACTCAAAAACACACAGTCAGTTCTTCATTTAAAGATCCATGATAGATCCTTGTATTCAGTCCTTGTAACCGGCAAGGCGGCACTTGTAATAGACTAGGACATACTGATAGTAAACTTTTCCCAAAATCCAAGATCTGACCAATCTTGGTAGAGGACGTAGCAGCATTCACGCTGTGAACCTCTCCAAATACTGTGTCCTTGTCTTTACTTTATTTTCATCTTGCCAAGTAGTTCACCACAACAAATCGAGCAGGTTCATCCTGTTGAATCATAAGTATTTCCCTAAACCAAACAAGTTGCTCGCATATATGATTTACATAAATACTTTGTGTTTAAAATCAAGCTCTAAACAATTTCTTGCTGATTTTGTGTGAGTTCAAACTTAGTCACTAATATTCCGCTGTGCTTACTGATTATCTTACAACTTTCTAATCAGTGACTATGACCATTAAGGTATTTTAATTAAAATTGCAAAAAGGCTATTCACCCCCCCCCCCTCTAGCCTATTTCCTCGCCTATTGGGCCTAACACAGTGACTCCTCTTCATTTCCTTTTATGCTTTCTTCTTCTACTGTGGTCAAGTCTACTATCTCCTCCTGCAATACAACTTCCTCTTCACCCATGAGAGAGTACAATTTGGTCTTGCAGATGTGACCCCTACTATACTTTTCATTACAATGGAAGCATAGTCCCTTGCTCCTCCTTTCATTGATCTCCCCACTAGATAGTGTCTTCTTAGTCATACTCATGGCACTAGGCTTATTCACTGGCTTGGTTATAGGATTTGAATTTGAGTAGGTCTTGGGTGGTTTAATATAGGGTGAAGGTTTATAGAAGGTGGTATATTTGTTGGATGTTGAATAGGGTTTGGGTTTGGTTGAGATATAAGAGTTGGCTTCAGCTTGTCTAGCCAACTCCATGGCTTCATCTAGAGAATTTGGTTTGGACATTTTAACAGCTCCTTTAATCTCTTCCTTCAATCCACTCAGGAAACCAGAAAGGTAGTAAGCATCAGTGAAGTTTTCTTGACCGTGACTGATTAGATCCCTGAGTTCTTCAAACTTATCCACATAGGCTTCAACTGTAGACAATTGTACCAACTTGTTGAACTCTTCTTGAGGGTTTCTATGCTCCCTGGTAGCAAATTTACAAATCACATCATGCACAAAAGCTCACTAATGAATGAATCATTTACCCACAAGGTAAAAATGGTACCAATGACTAGCTCTACATTCGAAATAGGTTGATGCATACCTACTTTTTTCATTTCATCCATAGGGTGGAAATCAAAATATTGATCTGATCTAATGACCCACCCCCTAGTATCTTCGCCATCAAACCTTGGAAAATCCATTTTAGGGGGTTTATCTTGCCAAGGTCCTTGCCAATTGGGTGGAACTTGATTTGGAGAATACATATAGGGGATGGAAAATTGCATGTTTGGTTGTTGCAGGTTTTGGCCATAATTGAAGGGGTTCTAAGCAAACTGTGCCTGATTGTTGTTAAGATTGGATATGGGTGGAACAAACTTTGCATTAGTGAAGGTGAGAGAGTTATGCATATGGGTGGATTGTGGTGGAATAGGGTCGTGGGAAGGGTTTTGGCTATGAACAGTGTAATATCTACCATCGTGATCAAATCTTACCGCATGCACCTTATTAGAGCCATCTCCAACCTCAGATCCAGAGCCCGTTCCTTCTCCCTTTCCAGCAGCGTCCTTTTCCTGCCTCTGTCTCAACCCCATATTTTCAATCATAATTCTTACTTCCATTAATACCAAATCCATACCTTCCAAACGCTTTTCAGTCCCCTCCAATCTTTGATATGTCTTCTCTGCTCCCCTAGAAAACAATCCGCTTAAATAACCAATTCTCTTTTCATGACCTTCCATCCTTCTCTCCAAATCCTTCCATCTTATACCGTCCGCCATCAAAATCAAGCAGTACAGAACTGTCCGTGGATGAACTGCTCTGATACCAATTTGTAACAGCCCAACAATTGGACAAGGATAAAGAAGGAAATTGAATTGAATACTGGTAAGGGAGTTGAGCAATAACAGAGTAACAAGAACACTAGAATACCAACTAGCTAGATTAACTACTGATTAAGCTAGTAATAATATCTATCTATCTATGGCTGTTACTAACAATGAAGAAGAAGAATAAGAAGAAAATAATAATTCATCCACACCCACTCCCTCTGTCAAATGCGATGTATATGCTCGTCTTGCCGTCCCACTAACAACCTTCCAACGGAATTATTATCTGGACCAATCATAGAGCAACACGTGTCAGAATCTTTCTTATCCCCAACTTCATGTGCTTAACAATACGCCATCGTTTACTTAAGTGACTGGCTAATTACTTTAATACCCATGTTAGTTAAACTGGCTGTTACATTGCTTCACCTACGAAATCAACGATTTCTTATAGATTTTAATTAGATCTATATCTAGATCTAAATCATGAGAGAGGGGGAGGTATATTGAGCAGAGGGGATAGAGCTTTGAAGAAATCTCTTAGAATAGCGAGAACAAGCAAGTGGGAGAAGAGAGTTGGAGAAGAGGGAAGGGTGAGGCTTCCCTATCTCGCTTTCATGGCTTGGAGACGATGACGACGATGAAGGGAAATTGAGCCTCTCCGTCCTGCTATGGAGATTGACTGGTTTGCACAAGGAATGAAATTGAATTTTCTTTGAGAAAGGGAGAGTGTGAGATATGGAGTACAGAGGGTGTATGGTGGGAATGAGAGTGACAGCGGTGGTTGGCGTGAAATGAGTAAGGAGGAGGGGCACCGACATCTGGAATTTAGAGAGATCGTTTAGGGTTGATGAAATTAGGGAGGATTTATTTAATGGGATAGAGGTAGGGATGGCAACGGGTTCGGTTTGGATGGGATCCGCTCAATTCAGAATTCGATCTGAACAGTATAAACCCTTTATCGAACCCGACCTGATCCGAGCCCCGATCCGATCCGAAGCTGTTACTTTATCTTTTTAGCTAATAGATCTAAATCCTTCATTCACCCATTTTTTAAAGATTTTTGACCTCCATTTAGATTACAGAAAAGCACAGGAACAAGATTAAGCAGTTTAAACAAACACATCAGTTCATAATTTATTAAAAAGATGAAATTCAAGCCATAAGAAGACTATTAATATCTTCAAGGAAGTGGATGAACTGAAAATTTGAGAGGGCACCTTCAATCAATCGACAATCGGTGAAGGCGAATACCCCAGCTGCAATGGCAGAGAGAAAGAGAGGAGAAAGAAGGAAGTAGATGAACTGAACACGCTAGCTCGGTCGCTCCAGAAGGACCAGAACAGAACGGGGACGGAGGGACGGCCTGCAATGGCGCCGCAGAGAGAGAAGAGAGAGAAAGAAAGAGGGGCCCTAATTTTCTATCTCCAAAACCCTAAAGTTTACTCATATATATAGGGTTGTTTGTATTTTTTTAATAACATTAGGGGCTAAAACATAAATCTTAACTTATGCACATTTTATCGGTTTTGAACGGGACGGATCTCGAATCGGATCAACAGTGGTACCGATCCTGACCCGAATTCGATCGGGTCATAAAAAATTGAAACCATATCCGAACTTTTCTGATCGGATAGCCTTCGATTCGGATAGGGTTCAGTTAAATTGTCATCCTAAGATAGAGGGATTAATTTCTAATATTTGCTCCCTTTTTAGTTTGCTTTTAGGTTAAATAGTTGGGAAAATTACTACAAAGCCTTTCACCCTAAGGCAATCGATCAATTAAGACAAAAAAATTGGAATTTAACCACTTATTCCAGCATCATAATCAAAATTTCACTTATTCTCTCGCTAGTGTAATGACACCCAAACTAATTTCACACCCACACGATATTTCTTTCCCCGTCTCCATCCTCTCCCTCACCATCTCTGACCACCCTTCCCCTCCCCTCCTACGGCGACCCCTCCCATTTCCCATCTTCGGATACCCTCTCCCTTTCCTCACCTCCGGCGACCTCCTCTGTCCTCGAAGGAGCCCACTTCTCTCCGTCTCTCCGCCTTTTCCCTCCTCCCTTCACCGTCGTCGATACATCCCCTCAAATCTATGATCATCTCTGTTTTGTTCGTGAATCACGACTAGATGATCTAGGGTTTCTGCAAAAAGAGAGAATAAAATTATAATACTTTTCTTATACTGCCTTGACTCTTGAGTTTCACTTCTCTCGATTCGTTCTTTGTTAACTTCTTTGTAAATTTAATAGGCTAATTTAAAAATAAGTAAAAAAGGTTTTCAAAAAGAATTTTGGTTTGATATCTTGAAATTTTTGGGGATATGTTTGCAGATTATGGTGGTTTGTTGGAAACGATACATTGAACTGAAAATATTTTTGAGTAATTGGAGGGTTGTTTCACTTTGAATAATTTACACCCACCTCCTATTTTTCATATCCAAGTGTTTGTTTTTTGATCTGTGAGGGATTAAACTAGAAAGAAGTAAATCATTGAGGGATAGAGTTCAATTTTCGAATCAAAATGGAGGGAGAAACCGGTGATGTTGTTTCTTTTCTTGAAGAAACCCAAGTGCTCCTTCTCCTAGCTCTCCAAGTGGCTCGAAATTTGATTTGGGAGTCCTAATTTGACATACGGTGTATTCGTTGTGTAATGAAATAACCAATAGCAAAATAAGAAGAAATTAGTGATAGGTTGTTTAGCTTATTAATAGCAGTTGACTATGAGTCTTCGAGACTAAGTTTTGAATATAATTATACTTTCTTTGTCCCAAATTTAATGTCTATTTTGAATTTTATGTCAAATAATTTAATAAAATTGCAAAAATAGAGGACATAAAAGATTAAAAACAACTTTGAATTTAACTTAAACAACTGTAAACTTAACTTAAACAAATGTGAACTTAACAAATATGTCGAATAATCTCATAATATGGCAAAAATAGAGGAAATAAAAGACTAAAAACAACTGTTAAATTAACTAAAACAATCGTGAACTTAATAAATATGTCAAAAATCTCATAAAATTGCAAAAACAGAGGCCATAAAAGATTAAAAACAACTACGAATTTAGCTAAAAACAATTGTGAACACAACAAAATGTCAAATAATCTCATAAAATTGCAAAAATAGAGGTAATAAAAGACTAAAAACAATTGTGAACTTAACTAAAAAAAGAGAAAGGGAGAGAGAAAGTGCAAGGGGGCTGGAGGAAAGCGTGTCACGCCATTAAATGAGTGGCGCATGTGTAATTTCAGCCAAATTGCTAAAGACACCCGTGTCCATCAAAGACTACATGACCTGTGGATAAATTTCTAAAATGTGTGTTCTTGATGATCGTTTCCATTAGTATTAAGGATGATATGGGAACTGCCCAAATTAGTTTTTTATTTTACACTTACACCACCTTAATATTCCTCAGCAAATTCTTTCAATAAAAGGTTACACCTAGGCAATAATGGTGACATCAACATGCCACATCAACATATTTAATGGCAGTATGGACAACATAATAACGGAAGGATTAAATAGTCCCACAAATATATACAATAAGGACGAAATTGAAAAAAGAAATGGTTTGGGAAGAAAAGGAAAAAGGTTGCATAGTTTAAGAATGAAAAAAGTATTTAACTTTGAATTTTTCATATTCACAACACCTTTTTCCACTCATTATATCTCCTAATTTTCTTTAAATATTTGCCAAAAAGTTGATTCGATTTAATTTAAGGTGGAAGCACTCCACAGTCATGCCTTAGTTACAAGTATTTCTATATTATTTTTCATTCATTGTTACAATACAATATTCCAAAATACTCCCTCCAAAATGGACTCACTAATGAAATAATCAGAATCAATCTGTGCAAAATATTTTTATTAATCATGCTTGTGATTTGTAAAAAAATACTTTATCCGTCCCATTACAAAAATCACAAAATGGAGTTTACACAAAAATGGATAACTGTTGTTGTGAGTATTAAAAGTGAGGTGGAAGAGAGAAATAAGGGTAGAGAATTGTAAGTTGATAGATGATATGAATACGACAGATGAGTCTAATGAATAATCAAGTATTAAAAACATTCTTTTTGGACTTGTATTTTTGTAATGGGATACAAAAATGTGTGTTTTTTTTTTGTATTTTTTATAATGAGACGGAGGAATTATACTCCAATTATTATATTTTAAATGGGTTATTTGGATAAAATAATCCATTTAAATTGAATTATTGTAAACATGATAAACTTGTAAGGGTAATCAAGTCAATATATTGATTGATTTATTAAAAAGATAATGAATGTAGTGGAATAATAACAGAAAATTTTGGGGAAAACCTGTTTCTCCCTAAGTTATAAAAAATTTTATTTTTAAATATATTGACTTGGTGTATTAAAGCCTAAACTCACTGTTTTAAGGCCTAAATTCGCTATTTTATTTTCTAGCTTAAACTCACTGTTTTAACGCCTAAAGTAAACTCACTATTTATTTTCTATGTATTTTAAGGCCTAAACTTAATATTTTAAGGTCTAAACTTGATATTTTTAAGGATGAAAGTAGACTTTTTATAACTTATGGAGAAACAGATTTTCCCTAAAACTTACTCGTGAAATAATAGTATTTTGTAGCGGCAATAGTCTTTCTCTTTTATTTATTAATATGATAATCTTTTTTTTTATTTATTAAATCTTAAAATTGCTAATCAAAGAAAAATAAAGGGAAAAGTAAAAAAGAAGGGCAGATAAGAAAAATTAGAAAAGTGATGACGTGTCTACAGACAGCACTGTTTCCTTAATTCGGCGTCAAACACAACTTTATGAACTTGAGTCAATCTTGAATAATACTCCTCCGTCTCTGATTTAATGTTCATACTTTTCTTTTTGATCCGTCTCAATTTAAGTTTAAAATTTTTATTTGTTTTATTTCTAAAATGACAATTTTTTTTTACTATTTCTCCCACTCAGTCTCTCTCCTATTTTACTTTTATACTCATAACACCAATCAATTTACTATTCATCTCACTCATTCTTTCTCTTATTTAATTTTTCATACTCACAATACTTTCACCACCTACACCTTTTTCTTAATCTCCGCACAAAGTTCACTAGAAGTCTTAAATCAAGACGGAGGGAGTTAGATTAATTTTAACTATTTTGATGAAAATTTGAAAATTTTTATTAATTATATTTAAAAGAAGTTTGAATTATTTACAAAAATGTCTGTCATGCTCAAACCCGATCGAATAACATGTTTTTCTAAAGTCTTAGAAAAAACACATTATCCTAAGATTTTGGCTTGTAATTATGATGGTAACTTAATTAAAATTTAACAAAGCATTATACAAATTAACTTTATAAAATATAAAAAATTAAATAATAATATTTTCAACGATATAAAATTAAAAATTCTTAGAATATCATAGATTAGTTAAATTTATATAAATTATTTCACAAATCGATCATCATAATAAATATGTTATACTATCATAAATTAGATTTTCATATGAACAGGGGCGTATCTAGCCTTTTTTGTGGTAGGGTTATTTTTTTTCCTAAGTCACTCACTATATGTAACTTTTTTTATATACGTAGTTATTTTTCACTGTTATTATTGTTTACAATATTTTTTAAATATCAAACCAACATGGTTCTAAAATTCTGGATTCGCGCCTGCTTATCCATATATAATATTAAAGCAGAAGAAATTCCAAGCTCCACAACTCGCCACGTGCGAGTCTCTTATTCACCGATATTTTGCATTTTGGTCCTTAAATTTCATCTATTTTCGCCAATAAATCAGCTTTTTGATCCATAAATAACAATTATTCGTATTTTAGTCCTTTTAATTCATTTGTGTTTTAGTCATTTGAAAATCCCCAATAAGTTTATTTAAATGAAATAAATCCAATAAATTTATTTAAATGTTTTATATCAAAATTATCGTCTCACTTTTTTATTGTTGTATATAAACCTAACATATTGTTTTCGTTTATTTAAATGAAATTAATTATTAATTAAACTTATGCATTAAAATAAATCCAATAAGTTTATTTAAATGAAATTATTCACAAATAAGTTTATTTAAATGTTTTATATCAAAATTATCGTCTCACTTTTTTATTGTTGTATATAAATCTAACATATTGTTTTCGTTTATTTAAATGAAATTAGTTATTAATTAAATTTATACATTAAAATAAATCTAATAAGTTTTTTAAAATAAATAGCCTTAAATTTTTGCAATTAATAAGATTCATTTAGTCCTTTAAAAAGATTAATTAGTCTTAATTAGCCTTGAGTTTCGGCAATAAATCATGTATATATATATATATATATATATATATATATATATATATATATATATATATATATATATATATATATATATATATATATATATATATATATATATATATATATATAGTATAGTTTACTCATTTAATTATTTTCATATATTTTCCTTATATTTTTTTTTAATCCTTATATAACTCAAGTATATATATAGTATATTTTTTTTATAAAAAATAATAGAGTATATGGAAACAAATTGGCTGAACATGACAAAAATATCGTGTATAAACTAAGGAAAGTATTGTAAAATAATTTGAAATTAGAATTCAATTATTAATATTATCAAATTAGATTATATTTAATTCAAATCTTGCATTTTTATCAAATGAGTTATATTTTCTTTAAAAAAACGTTTACATTTTCAATTGTTTGACTAAGTCCATGAAATTCATTTTTTTTTTGAAAGAAGTCCATGAAATTCAGTTAGTGGAATATTAAAATTACAGGAATTGATTTTTTAAAATTTTGAGCAACAGTGCTATGACAAGTTAAATTCGGGTATAATAAACTGATATAATCTTAAAATTTAAAAAGTTTTTTAATAAGACAAATTTTCTAAATGCCATAAAATTACTCATGCAAATCTTCAATGTTTATCATAATTTAAATATAGTTAAAAGTTTTGAATTTCAAAATTATTCTAATTTAAACACATTAATACATTTTGAAGGTGTCAATTCAAATTTAAATTGATTACCAAGTATCCTTATAAATTATCCCTACAAATCTTCAAAAAGCAAAAAAAAAGTCTACATTACGTGAATAACCCTATCAGTCTTAATATATTTTTGATTATATAATTCCATCAGGCCTAGCTAAATATTTTATATCAAAATTATCATTGAACTTTTTTATTGTTGTACATAAACGTAACATATTGTTTTCGTTTATTTAAATGAAATTAATTATTAATTAAACTTATATTCTTTTTAAAGATTTTTCATTTAATAAATTGTTTTTTCATTTAATAAAAGGTTAATGTTTATAAGGTAAATATTTATATAGTAAATTATCCGATTTAAGCTCAATCGATATTTGAATTTTGAAATCAAAGATTTTTCATTTAATCAATTGATTTTTCATTTAATAAAATGTTAATGTTTATAAGGTAAATATTTATACAGTAAATTATCCCGATTTAAGCTCAATCAACTTTTGAATTTTGAAATCAAAGATTTTTTATTCAATAAATTGATTTTTCATTTAATAAAAGGTTAATGTTTATAAGGTAAATATTTATACAGTAAATTATCCCGATTTAAGCTCAATCAACATTTGAATTTTGAAATCAAAGATTTTTCAATAGTTAATGTCACTATTATAACATGACATTATGTAATTCTCCCATTGGTCAATTATTTTCTATATAAATCATGTAACAAACTTATTTTGCAACGGCCTCATTATTTTGCAACCCTAGCAAGAGATTTAGAGAGAGAGGCGGCATAGAGTGAGGAGATTTCGGCAGAGAGAGATTTCCGAGAGGAAGAAAGGAACCAGTCGAGCCTAGGGAGGAAGAAGAAGAAGAAGAACTCTTCTTCATTGCTTGGTAGATTCAACACCAAGGTAAGGATTCAATCATCTTTTAATATATTCTTTAACCTAGAAAACCCTAGAAACTGCATACATTTACATTAAATCCTTCCCAAAGCTTGCATGGTTGTTCTTATAAAAATTTCTATGGAATAAATTTGAATATTATATAGGATCATGTTTTTCAATACCTTGAATGTCAATTCCCTTCTTATCAACGTTAATTCATGCATCTTGCAATTCCTTTACCTGATATGAATTATTTATTGTCATAATGGAAAAAGTGGAACTTAATTGGTATATTAATCGAACAGGCATGGTTTAATGATTGGTTATTATTCCTCCTCATTTTGTCTGGTCTGAGAACTTGATGGTCTCAATGATTCTGACTCAGCTTGAAACCATAAATTGAATAATGAAAACCAATAGACCCATTGACAATTATTTAACACTGTTAGGTGTAATTCTTTTTTTTTTTTAATCCGAAAGGAAGATTCTATTAGAAGAAGATCAATTTACATAAGGATGGTTTGGAGGAATAATATAGGATGACCATTCAAGTGGTTAATTAATCAGAAGTTTCGACAATAAGATAGAGATATCCGTAAGTAGGTCGATAGCGTCCATAGCGTGTACATAGTCTTTTTGGGAATATGAAGATGTTGCTAGACTTGAATGTATTCTGTTTGGATAAAAAAATCGCTGACCATACTTCTCATTTGCACAGGATTCATCTCTCGATTTGACATTTACTTATATTTTTTACTTATCTACAAATCTTGTTCCAGCTATATGTTGGCTGCCTTGACCTTATTCGATTTTAATTATTAGGCTTTATTATTTTTAATGAAATAAAATCCCCATACCAGCCTTCCTGGTTCTTCAAAAAAAAAGACGAAAAAAAATTCTAACGTTGATAGGAATCAAGATAATGATAGAAAAGAGAAGAGTTAGAATAAATTAGGATTGTAATTCTTGCTAAAAGATAAAATCTATATATATCATAAATCACTATATACATATCCATTTAAAACATTCAATACCTAATAAGCGTGTTAAATAAAATAATTATTCGTTAATTATTTTACATTTTTTGCGTAAATATAACTTGGTTAAAAAAATATTCAGCCATGAGTTTATTTTGAGTATGTCACTGAAAAAGAATTCGGCAAAATCATCCTCCGTTATTGCTCGCTTTCATCTTCTTTTTTCTTCTTGACCTATTTGATCTCTTAATTGTTTTTTTTTTTTTTTTTTTTGGATTTCAGGGACAATGTTTTACTATGATGTAAGCTATTTTAGCTAAAGATATTCCTATTTATCATTTTTATTTTTAGTGAATTTATGGAATCACAAAATTTGATATCTCTGAATTTTTTAACAAAGAATAAATGTCATGTTAATTGTTTACATAATATTATGCTTAGTGCCTAATCTTTGAATATTCTGTTGTTTAATTAAAGATGTTTTGACTAATCTTTCCTAATCAGAAAATGACCCACAAGAGAAATTATAACATTTTGCTTAATGGCTAAAGCCTAACTATGCCCGTCGAATTTCGACGGGTTACTCACTAGTATAAAGTTAAAGTTAGAAAATAATAATATTTTATCTCTTCAACAAGTTTAGTAATGAGCATAACGGCCCTCTTATTCCGATGGAGAGAGAAACCTATGATTAGCTTTTCGAGAAATTTTCAAACGAAACAATTTTACGTAGATCTTAATTAGTCCATGCTATCTTAATCCTCCCAACTTATTAAATTCATAAATTAAAATTAAAATAATTAGAAAGCCGACAAGAGAGTCGGCTAAGAACGCCTTATTTTGTTTGCAAGTATTTTTTGGAGTGGTGCAGCTTAACTTATTAACGTGGTAGCAATTTCATTAATAAAACTAATTAAATATTCTATTTTAATTTAAAGTGGAACTAATCAACACTGCAGTCCTGTTTAATTTTCCAATTTTTATTTTTTTAAAATGTTATTCCATTTTTTTAATTTTTAATTTGGTCATAATTATGGTTCATTGACTCAAGTTTGACTTAAGTTGAGTTAGGTTTCATGCTTAATTAGATTAGACCAGTAATCAGTTTATCCCAATTCTATTGGCACTTGATTCAAGTAAAATAATCCCATTCATCACATAAAAATACTCAATTTTTTACACTTTTAATTGAACTTCGAACAATATTCTAATAATAATCTAAATATTGTTGAAGAGTAGAGCCTTTAATTCGGAAATACGGAATGGGATGGAATGAAACTATGAAATCTCGCAATTTTACGGAGCGGGACGGGACGTCCCGAATTATTTACGGGATGTCCCGAATTCTTTGCGGGACAGAAAATCCTCGTCCCGTTCCATCACACTTCGAGACACGGGACAATGCGGGACAAGAAAACGCTAATAATTATAAAGCTAAAATGTATCTGAGATGATGCCAAAACATTAAATTGAAAATATAAGATTAATTTTTTACAATCCAACGAGATAAAAACTTGTTAAATTCATAAAATAGCTTAATCAACACAAAATATCAATGGACAGTTGAAAAGAAAAACTAAGAATTAAGTGCTAAAATACCTTTGAGGTTTAAAAATTTTAAATTAAAATTATAAAAATGCGGTACGTCCCGTCCCGACTTGTCCCGCGTCCCAAACGGGATGTCCCAAATAGGTCCGCTTTTATACGGGATTAGAATATACTATCCCATCCCGTCCCATTTGTATGGCGGGGCGGGACGTCCCAACGGGACGATCCCAAATTGACGGCTCTATTGAAGAGTCCATTCTTGGACATAATTTCATGAATGTGAGCTTGGTGAAACTGCGTTGTGAAGATTACGTCGAGTTAATCTTTGCTATTTATTTTACTTGTAATGACATGAATTTTGTATCATAATGATAAAAATATAAGGAGAAGAGATAACAAGGAGTAAGAGTAAGAAAATTGTACAAGTACTGCCTTACGTCGCGAATACGATAATTTTACGTTCTAATGATGATGATTTTATGTCGCAATGACAATAATTTTACGTCACAATGACGATAGTACAATGCAATAACGATAATTTTATTTCATAATGACGATGATTTTACGTCGCATGGTAGTACAGTGCACTGTTTTATGGTTGATGAGGTTGGGGACAACATGACCCACGATGCTTGCTGGTGTCAAACTTTTCCAACCTAACAATTTGACTTTCAGTTTGACGATATTCTTTTTCCCTAAATCGCGCCGCCAATTTGCACAAATCACATTCTATTTCTAACAAAAATCTCTTTTCCCCGTTATTGTTTTGTTTTCCCTACTACTTTCTTTATTTTCTCATTTACTGCCTTAAATTATTAACTTTTTAAATTAGATATTCCTTCCCTCCGTCCCGTTCAAAAAAGACATAAATTTTTATTTTAGATATCTCATTTAAAAAAATACACTTTTAAAATGGATTTTTTTAATAATTATTTATTCATGAGACTCACTTATCATACTAACAATAACTATTAATTTGATATTATCTACACTACTTTATATTTTTTATCTCACTTTTCATACTCACAACAATTACTCCACTACTCTCTCTGTTCTATTCGAAAAGACACAAAATGGGCCTTGCACAAAAATTAAAGAGACTGTATTGTGATTTGTGAGTATGAAAAGTGGGGTATAAGAGAGAATGTTTGGTAGAGAATAGTAAGTGGATGGTTATTGTGCATATGACAAGAGAATTTCATGAATAAAGAAGTATTAAAAAAAAATCATTTTGAGAGTGTGTCTTTTTAAATGGAACACTCAAAATGGATGTGCCTTTTTAAGTGGGACGGAGGAAGTATACACATTTTTCTTAATTTTTGTACAATGCCACTTTTATGCCTTTTCGAATGGGACGGAGGAAATAGTTATTTTCTACGGATTTTTGTGCATTTATAATAGACTATTAGTTTACAACTTTCCTTTGGATGCCCATAGTTGGTTGTTGCGAATTCTAAGTGACGAAAAAAAATAAAAAATAAGTAGGAACGTGATGATCAGCCTACGTTCAGCAATTAGACTTGATCTTATGGCTTCGTTTGACCTGAAACCAATGAACATATGACTAGTCGGGGTGGTCTCCGGCTAAGACCCTCCGGCGTGAGAGTAAGTGTCACGTATTTAGCTTATAAACTATAATCGACTGACTTGAAATCAATTGAATAATAAATAAGGCATTACATGTAAACGGCGTATGTTGTGAAGTATTTATAGCCTCCGACAAGAGTTAGAATTGTACTGGAATTGCGTAGAATTCCTAAAATCACGGAGAGAGTTGTGGGAGTAACTGACTCCGAAATTGCAGGAGACGATTAAGGAAAGTCTTTGGTCGACATACGTCTCTGTAGATCGAGGTCACCTGAGTAGATCAAGGTCGACCTGACTTCGTATTATAGTCAGATAAGATTTGTACAAGGAGTTGATCGTATGTCGGACAAAGCTAGGTCGGGACCAATGATGGTCGGACAATGAGCTAGGTCGACTGATCTTTGCTATTGGGCCATGTGCCATATAATAACTGAGCCGACATGTTCGATGACGCTGCTGTAATAATGCATGAATAGTTGGGCTTCGTACGTTGGGCCTAATCCGTCACTTTTATTCCGTTGTTAAGGGGTGTTGGGGTGCAAACCCAATCCCACATCGACAATTGAACAAAGTATTGTCAGGTTTATAAGAGCACACACCCACTTCATTAGTATGAGGCCTTTTGGGAGTTGACCCAAGAGCAAATCCGTGCGGGCTGGGCCCAAAGCGGACAATATCATACTAATGTGGAGTGGTGGGATGGTCGCGGTCCCTACAAATGGTATCAGAGCCATGGTTCGGATGTTCCGGTCTGGGTGGACCATGTGTGTGCGATTATAGTGGTGGTGGGATTCCCTCTTGTGTGACTTTGCGGATGATTTCGCTTGTGTGGTCCTTGGTTTGAGGGGAGGATTGTTGGGGTGCAAACCCAATCCCACATCGACAATTGAACAAAGTATTGTCAGGTTTATAAGAGCACACACCCACTTCATTAGTATGAGGCATTTTGGAAAGTTTCCAAGAGCAAATCCGTGCGGGCTGAGCCCAAAGCGGACAATATCATACTAATGTGGAGTGGTGGGATGGTCGCGGTCCCTACAAATGGTATCAGAGCCATGGTTCGGATGTTCCGGCCTGGGTGGACCGTGTGTGTGCGATTATAGTGGTGGTGGGATTCCCTCTTGTGTGACTTTGCGGATGGTCTTGGTTTGAGGGGAGGATTGTTGGGGTGCAAACCCAATCCCACAACGACAATTGAACAAAGTATTGTCAGGTTTATAAGAGCACACACCCACTTCATTAGTATGAGGCCTTTTGGAAGTTGACCCAAGAGCAAATCCGTGTGGGCTGGATCCAAAGCGAACAATATCATACTAATGTGGAGTGGTGGAATGATCACGATCCCTACAAGGGGTATACATTATAACTTTAAAATAATAATAAAAATACATTTAACAAAATTTAACTTGGAACCTAGTTCGTGAATGCATAATAGATTATTTAATTACAAATCCCTTGGATGCCTAGAATTTATTAATATATTCCCTTCGTCCCTATAAAATTTTATAAATGGGTTTCGCATGAGAATAAAGAAAATGTGTAAGTGATGTAAGTGTTGTGAGTCTAAAAAATTAGGTAGAAGAGAGAAAGTGAGGTAGAAAATAGGGGTGTAAGTGGTTCGATTCGAACCGCGGTTTGAAACCGGATCGAATCAAACCATGCAATTTGATTTGGTTTTCAAGTATGAATGGTTTGGTTTGATCTCAAATATTGGCAAACAGCATGGTTCGATTTGGTTTGTGGTCTGATCCTCCCAGGCTAAACAAACCAAATCGAACTAAACCAAATCACGGTTTGAGACCGCGAAACCGAATCACCAAACCGAACTAAGAGACTAAACCACCAAACCAAACCATCAGACCAAACCACATTACATAAACTAATCATAACTTCCATTTTGTATCTTATTTAATATTTCTGTATATTTATTAATATTTACTATTAGATCAATAAAAAACTATATTACATAGATTAATCTTAACCCCCGTTTTGTATCTTATTTAATATTAATTTCATCATTTGTTATCTTCATTGCGACACATAAATAACCAAGTTCTCTTCACGATCGACATTGTAAAGTGTTTTTCTTCCTTTGGTCTCTCCTCTTCTAGTCTTTCTTTCCCCCTACTTTTCTCTTAAACACCCACATCTTTCGCTCCTCAGTGATCACAAAAAACTTAACCAAATTTGAAAATGAGTTGTAGTCTGAATCATAATTTGAATCGTATTCTAAGTCGTGGTCTGGACCACGGTCTGAATCACATAATTGAATTGCGGTTTGAACCAAACCGAACCAAACCATAGTGGTTTACAAATCGAACCATTTACACTCCTAGTAGAAAATAGTGAGCTGATTGGTGTTGTAAGTATAAAAGTAAAATATGAAAATGAATGAGTGAGAAGAATAGTAAAAAAAAAATTGTCATTTTAGAATTTTAGAAAAGTGAAATCTTATAAGAATGCCCAAAATGGTAAACGTAAAATCTTATACGAGAAGGAAGGAGTAGTACTCATTCTATTTCAGAATAAATGTTCTACTTTTATTTTTGGTATATTTCAGAGTAGTAAGAGTCACGTTCTCAAAATTGACAAATGATAAATAGTAATATGAACAAATAACCGAATGCACTTGCACTTGTTCAAATAGTAATTTGAACAAATAACCGAATGCACTTGAACAAATAAACGAAAAAAATTACATATGATAATAAAGTCCAATTGCGAAAATGACAATTATATTTGGCATTCTAATACCAAATCATCATAATAATGCATTTATAATTTTTTTGTTTCAAAATAAATATTCAAATTTCCTTTATCAAAAATAAATTTACATATACTCCATCCGTTCCAGAAAATCCTTCACCTTTTACTCAAAATGGCGTCCCGTTTGAAGCTTCACCTTTCCTAAAATGGAAATATTTTATTAATATTCTATTATACCCACTCACTATTTTCTTCACTCATTCTCTCTCCTAATTCACTATTACACTCACAACACTTTTTAAATTTATTATTTCCTCCACTAATTTTCTCTCCTATTTTCAAATTACACTCACAACATTTTTTCTTCCCATCTATTACCTTAATTTGCGTGTCGGGCTAAAAATGGTGACGGAAATCCTGGGAGGAGGGAGTATTTCCTTCATCCCAAAATAAATGTCGCAATTGACTTGTCAAAATTTTTTAAAGAGGTGTTTACTTGTTTGTACATTACAGAAAATTGCACTAAGTTACGTAATGAGTCATTTATTTTGAGACGAACTAAAATGAAAAGTGCAGCATTTATTCTGCGACAAAGAAAATAATAAAATAGCTTTAAATAATTATTTTTAAGTAAAATAGATGTGATACCCATGTTACATCGAAAAGATGTCGATTTTGATTGTGATAATATTAGTACTCTCTGATCCGTGCCAATGGCACGGGGATATTATGCATGGGTGGTCAAGTGAAAAAAATTAAAAGATAAACACCATTATAAGTATCGAATGTCTCAAAATTCTTAATATCTCAAAATTTATGAAAATATAATAGCAAACAATCACAAACTATAAACTGATATTGCCTAAGTTTATTCTTAACTCGTGCATCAACTTGAAAGTATATGAAAATTCAAATGTTAGATTGAAGTATCAAACTGAAAATGTGAAAAAATCTAAATGCGCACAAATAATAACAAATAGAGTAGCACACAATCACAAACTACAAACATATATTGCATAAGTTTATCCTTAAATCTTGCATCAACTTGAAAGTAAATGAAAATTTAAATGTTAGATTGAAGTATCAAACTAAAAATGTGAAAGAATCTAAAAGTGCACAAATAACAACAAATGTTCAAATTTATGATATTTACCATAAGGGATGAACACTGGTTCACCGTTTTTTAAGTTGCAAAGATGGATTTCTCCATAAACCGTTCCCACATCATTCTCCAATTCCACATACATATCAATCTTGAATTTTAACATACCTCAATTATGATTGAAATAGAATTGTGCCAGAAACAAATTACTATAAGCAATCACAAAATTACATCAAAAGCCCCTATCCTCACCATTACCTTTCCACGATACTTTCTCCACTTCCCTCCTGTTACAAAATAACAAAATCATGCAAGTAAAGGAATCATCTCATATATCTTCATATGTCAAATGTGGTGGAGTCATTTGTGAATAAGTTGGAGCTTCAGTATCTTGCAAATCTTCTGTCGAACGCGAAAAAACCTATTTAAAACATGCATTAGATCAATATATACACATATATAGTTATATATAAATGTGTCATGTTATCGATATTAGGTCCCGCCATTTAGTTAGTTTGTTATCCATCCCATTATAAATTTCTTAACTTTATTTTTTAGTTAATTTAATTGAAATTTAACAAAAAAGTTACTAAAATTCATTTATTCATAAAATTTTAAATATTATTAATACAATAATATATTAAATTTTATAAAAATTATTTAATATGAAACACTTGAAGTATACAGATATCACGAAAAATAGAGAGAGATTGTGATTGATATATTCAGGAATAATTTTAGAAATCGGTTAATGAGAGTCGTTGGATTAAAGCATTTATAATTAATCTTACGATTAGAATTGAAGAAGAGAATAAATTATCAAATGACAGCCTTTGGATCGTAGCGGTTATGGTACGATATCAACCGTTCTTTGTGTAAAGTCAATAGGCGGTTATGAACTGAGGTGAAAGAGAAAATGAGATAGAAAATAGTAAGACGATAGTCGTTATGAGTATTACAAATGAGTCACATTAATAAATAAATATTATATACTTTCGTTCATAGGCGGCTGAGAGAGAAACGAGAAAAAGGTTGAGGGTGGGGTTAAGTTATTGGTTTATAATTTAATTTGTATTTGAATTATTTATATTTCAGAGTATAAAATTTAGATTATTGTATTTTAAGTCCCTATACTTTCATGTAAGATTTTGATTTATGTTAATTGAGCCAACATAGTTACATCTAAGCAAATTGATGATGTGAGCACGCTATGTCATCATTTTTAAGAGACAAATCGACATATGACTGACGGAAGGACGACATCAACCAAAGATATGAGGTTAAGGGGGAAAAAGAAATAAAATACAATCCGGATTAAAACGAAAAAGTGACTATATGTTAGAGACTAAATAGATAGGTACTTATCTCCATTTAGATGAGCCTGCGAAAAATCAAGTAATCAAGTTGACTCAAATTATTTGTGCTCAATGAGCCATTTTATGATAATTATGTATGTAGCAGATTGATTGAGATTTCAGACTCAAAACTTAAAACTTACCATAACAATGAACAATAAGAATAGCCCCCCGGGGGCCGGGGTATAGCGAGTGGTAAAGGAAGCAGTATTGTTGGGCTTACAATCTCAGCGTGGGGAGTTCGAATCTTGGCAGGAGCAGCTGGAGCAGCCAATTAATTGGTGATATAAGAGTAATGTAAGCGCCATGTAGGAGGGTTCCCTTGGGGCCAGGAGTATAAGGGGTGCTGCCACCCTGATTACCTCGGGCATATCCCGCGGACCGATGACTGGTGGTCCATGACTTAGTCTGACAAAACTGAAAAACCTGGATATCAAAAAAAATTAAAAAATTAACAATAAGAATAGAAGGACCCACATAGCAAGTCTCCCAAATGAGGTTGAGCTGAGCATGTTCTTTCTTGACAGGGTCCAGCTATCCCCAATTCCAAATGTTGCTATCAACAGCCTGTCTTCCCATCATAGTTTCACCCCTACACCAAAGTCAAAACACATTACACTAGATTCAATGTTACAGTCAATTCTACCAAATACTTGTCCCATAGCCACTTCCCATTTCCAGTCATGGTTAATTACTCAATTTCACTTTTTATCTCTATATTTAGATAAGTACAATCTTCCTAATAAGGGGGCTTTTGTTTTTTCATTTTACCTCTTATTAAGAGATGGATCACTTAATTTTAAGAGGTAAGACACTTTAAGTGTGTTTGTTTTTTTTTTTTTTCAGCCTTAATGCCTCTTAAAAGCCACTGATTTTTAAGAGGTAAAAATGGTCTTGAAAGCCTCTTAAAACGCACTGTTCATGCTTGGTTTATGTTAATTTTTTTAAACCGTTCTTGTTCACTTTGCATTTACGTTTGGGTTTTTTTTTTTTTTTTAATTTTTTTTATTTTTTTTAACTGTTTCAGATAATGAATTCAGATACAAAATCAAATAACTTATCCAATTCAGAATTCAGTTTTCAGTTGCTGCCTCTTAATCATTCAGCCATTTTCAGAACTGAAATCAGATTTCAGCACTTATCACTTAAAAAAAACAAAAACCCCCTAAAGTAATATTCCCTCCGTCCCTTCTGAAAAAACACAAAGTTATTTTTAAATAAAAATTAAGGAAAATATAGTTGAGTACGTGTTGTGAGTATGAAAAATGAGATAGAAGAGAAAAAGTGGGGGTAGAGAATATAGTAAGTAAATACTCCTTCCGTCCCACCTCAATTGGTCCATTGAGGTGGGACACGGTTTTTAAAAAAAATTATTAAAGTGGGAAGAATTTAGAGGAGAGAGAATGTAAAAGTTAAATGTGTGGTAAGGAATATGAGAGAGAATGTAAAAGTTAAAAATATTTAATAGGAGAGAGAATGAGTGGGAGGAATAGTAAGTTAAAGTGGGTATAATGAATGATTTTTTTGTAAATATATGGAGATGATAAGGGTATTAATATAGGAAAAACTTTCCATTTAAGGAATGGACCAATTGAGGTGGGACGTCCCAAAAAGGAAAGTGGACCAATTGAGGTGGGACGGAGGGAGTAGTTATTATGAGTATAACAAGTGACTCTCATAAATAAAAAACTGTTAAAAGATTTTCATTTTGGGTGTATGCCTTTTTATATGAGACACCCAAAATAAAAATTTGTGTCATTTCAGATGGGACGGAAGAAAGTATTTGATTAAATTTATATCTCACTCTCTTTCTCTCTTTTCAACTTTATTTAAATAAATAAAAAATATTTTACCCTTTATTTTGAAGGTGATAATTTTATATTTGGTGCATTGGGAAATTTAAGAATAAAGTGTACGGAGTATTTCATTTAAATTGCCAAAATCTAAGGGGTAAGAAGTTGAATTAATTCTTTTCTATTACTATTTTATAATTTTCTTATTTTTGATGTATCTGAAATAGCTTGAGAAATACTGTTCCTCTTTTATGAATATATATATATTTTGTCATTAATAAAATTAAGTCATTCATATTAATTTTTTATTTTCTATTTGTTTCGGTAGAAAAAACAATAGTACAGAATCTTAACTTTGACAAGTGTGTGGATTTAAATAACAAGGAGGGGACTATGAAACGACTAAATGGAACAAAGACATGAAAAGAAAGAATGACACCACGATTTGTTAACGAGGAAAACCTTAGAGATAATAATCTCTTTGGAAAAAACCCCGGGAGTTAGGTCTCCAACCTTAAGAGTTTCACTATAATAATTGAGTTACAACTGCGGAAGATGATGGAGAGGCTTACAAAAGAGATGTGCGTAGTGTGTGTGAGAATGAGCGTGTGTTTTTCCGTCTCCATCTCCCCTTAAATAAAAGTAAGTATGAACGGGTAAAAGTTGTTCCTACAATCTCGGGATCCAAGCTTATCTTCTCAACGTCCGTGAGACCAAGTCATCTTTGCCGTTGAAGATGTGTTGAACGTGTTTGGAAATATCCCGTGATTATCTCTCTTATTTGCTGAATTATAATAAAGATATTAAAAGAAAACAAATAAGTAAATATTAGATAATACTTACAGTGAAATAACATCGTGATATGCATGAGCAACTGAAGATGTCAACATGCTGAAAAATACCCACAACAATTTATTCCCAAAAATATTTGGCTAACTTGACAACTGAAGAGGCAAATATTTTTCTCCCAATAAATGCTCAACTGCCAGCTTGCATGATTGGACGGGTAAAGATACGTGGCGGTTAAAAAGGAAATGAAAAGGTCTTGATAGGAACCAGTAACCGTAATTCTCGGTAACCACCGTTATCATCAAATCTTCTTCGAATTCTATCCACATCAGACGTCTCCTTCTATATTATGATGAGAGTAGCCTAAAGGGTGCAGTTTTTATCCCTCTTTCTCAAGTCCATAGTCACGACGTTCTTCAAAAAAGTGAGTCAGAATCAACGTGTCATTGAATTGGCGACTCTACTAAGTCCGTACTAACATATATCCTTATATGCAGTGACTCGATCCGGCTTTACGACGAATGATATTGTGGCCAAATACAAAAGCAAGATGAAAGCGGAAGAGACCATACCTGAGGTGGGTAATAAGGTTACCTCGAAAAGAAAAAGGGTGGATCAGATTTCCAGCTTGGAGAAGCAAACTTGGAATGAAGAGGTGTTGGAGAATCAGGTAAGAGTTGATTTGGATCTTGGTGCATTGTGTAGACACCCCATTCTGAACCAATAATTCATGATTACACTACTCTTCGTCTCTCTTTTATGTTTTGATGAAAGCATATTAGTTTCGTCATGTTTCGTTAAGTTTCTAACTAACCTCGTTAGTTTTGGACCTAACTGACTAACGGAATAACTGAAGAGGGCAGAATTGTCCACAGACAACAATATCTCGCGCGGAATAGCGTGTCTCGCGCGAGATATCCCCTCGACAGGATGTGCAGAAATCACTCTCCTTCTCCGTTTCAACCTCTTTTCTTGATAAACCTCATCTAATCCGGTCATTCAATCACATTTGGGTTCTGGAAGCTTCCTTGAGAGTCCTAATCTTGATGACAAAGTAATCCATCCACCTCTTAAACCCCTATAAATACTTGGTGACTTCCACTGTTTCAAAGGTCCAGATTTCCACACAACACACACAATTTGTTGGTTTCTTTCCACGAAAGACTCCCTCAAATCACTCACAAAACTTTCCTAAAATCACCTAAAGTTTGTTTATCAACCTTGTTGATCAACAAACATCCAAACCCGAATCAAGGATTGAGGCGAAGCTCTGTCCGCATCAAGAACCGACTCTCATATTGAGTCGAAACTCTGCCCAAATCACTTCTCGACCGAAAAGACATCTTAGAACCACGTTCTAAATCAAACACTCCCTAAACGCTAGGTAAACTCCTTTACTTTTACTCTCTTCTTCTCAATCTTTCTATATTGGCTTTTAGAGTGGTGTAATCCCATCAAAAGGATTGGCCTAGAGTCCCTTCAATCGATGAAGGCGATCTCGAAGCATACAATCCGACATTCCTAATCAAGAAATTGATTAGGGTTTACTTGTTTTTCTTTAATTCTATATATTGTAAAGATTGAAAACCTCTCTTTTCTTTAGCAAGACCAATCTCCGGATTGGGTGAAATGGATGCTCCTTGACCTACCCATTTCATAACCTAAGCCCCGAACCCAAATCTTTTTCAAAATGGTTTTCCTATGTTTCCAAACGAATAATATAGGTGGCGACTCAAAAAGATAAAATTCTTCTCACAACGCTACAGTGGCGACTCCGCTGGGGACTTAAAATTAAGAGGCTTAAACTTGCGTCAAAATTAAAAGAGAGGTTTTCAAAAAAAAAAAAAATCGATTTTCTGCTCTCAGATGAGGCATATCTCGCACGAGATATCATATCTCGCGCGAGATATAGCCTCGGCAATCTGGTTGTTTTCTGGTTTCTCCCGTTTATCTCATAGTTCAAGACGAGAGCCGAACATGCAAGGGGGGATCCCAGAATTCATTATCTGCAGAGTTCCCGCATCTTAAGGCCTCCCTTAAGGTGTAGAACTCGAATCTTTATTTCATTTAAATAATTGATTATTATTTATAAACTGCGTGCGATTGGGTTTTATTTAATTAAAGTTCGGTCCATTGGGGATTCGGGAGTTGTAATTTAAATTATTTATTTCTCTCTCTCTCCTTTATGTGGAACTACGACGGCCTGAGTCTTCCTAATTTGGGAGAAACGTTGGCAACCACTTGGTGCGGCCACTATCTGTTTTTCTTTAGTTTTTTTAAAAAAAACTCTCTATTTTTCTATCACCTAGATTGACTCTCACACACGCGCACTCATATTATAACTGTCATTGCACTACATACCCTTGATAAACCCGGGACCCACACTAAGGACGGATGACGGTAACCACCTAGTCGCCGGTCTCTCCGAAGTTGGATCATCCCACTCCGCGTATTCAATCCATCTAGATTGTCATATCGCGGGGAGCCTAGCCTTCCAGCCCTGCATCGCCACATATCATGTAGATTGACTTTTTAAGACACTCCGTGATCGGTCGGTTTGATCTTGGAGTCTTTGTAATCCCTTGTCAAGATCTTGTTTTGTGCAACAATCCATGGAAAAGAAATAAAAAAAAATTGTCGCTTCGGAATTGTCCCTTCGGAAATGTCCCTACGGTTGTCCCTTCGGATTTGCCCCTAAAAAGAGAAAAATTTCTCACCAAAATTATTGCACAAAACTTGATGTTACTTGAGATTACTTCGACCCCTAGGTTCCTAGGTTTGGATTCTGAATGTTAGAAACCCCCAAAACGGATTATCCGTCCGACCAAAATTAGGATTAAAATTTGTGACTTTCCGTGGTGAAGTCTCGCGCGAGACTACTTGTCTCGTACGAGATAAGAGTTCGGTCACCTTCAAGCCTTCATTCACCCTATTCAGCCGACTTGTTGGGACTCGATCATGGTTTAACATGGTTGCTACACGTCTAGGTTCTTCGCCAAAGCTCGCCACGATGTCTGCTTCTCCTTCTACCACCGAGGCCGATTTCAACGATGCTAAGGTCCAACTCATCGAAGCCATGACTAGGTTGGATAAACAAAGTAAGCAAATTGATGAGCAAAATGCCCAAATGGCAGCCCTCATGAAAGAACTCCACGAGTTGAAAGTCAAGAAAGGCAGAAAACAAAAGCAGAAAGTGGAATCCTCATCCGATGAAGAGGAATCCTACACCAAAATGAATAGAAAAACCAAGAAGTCAAGCAAGAAAAAGGAAGAATCCAGTTCCTCCTCTTCCTCATCCTCATTCGATGATGAGGAACATACCTCCAAGGGTGTTAAAACCAAGAAAGAAGACAGTGATGAAACTACTAAACTTGGTGACCATGTTACTAAGAACTACCTCGAAAAGAAGCTTACGACTCTTGACACTTCTAAAGGGTCATTCGTTCCATTTGATCCCGATACTCTTCAACAATCCATCACTAAGTTTCCTCGCAAGTACAAGACACCCGACATTGCCAAGTTTAATGGTACTACTTGTCCTCGAGCTCATGTTGAAACCTACACTTGGGCCATGCTTCCAATGGGCGTTTACAACACAATCTTGGCCCAATGCTTTTCTCAAACCTTGGAAGGGGCTGCAAGGGATTGGTACATGTCTCTTCCTACAACTACAAGGCTTGATTGGTCGTCTGCATGTTTAGTCTTCCAAAGACAGTTTGAAGACAACTCTACTTATTGCCCTACTAGGAGGGATCTTGAACAAACCAAACAACATGCAAATGAGTCCTTTGCTGAATTTGCTAGAAGATGGAGACTCAAACTCACTGAAATCGTCGAAAGGTCTACTCTCAAAGAGCAAATCCACATCTTCCTCCAATGCCTCCGTGATGAATTTCAAGAGAAGCTCGCCGGTAATTACTTTCCTAGTTTCAATGAACTCCTCGAGTCCGGAATTAGGGTTGACGACTTCCTAAAAAGCAAAAAGAGGGAAAGTAACTTCCGCTACAACAAACCCGCTACAAGTAAGGATGCTTCAGTCAATGCCATTGCATCCAACCGCTCCAACATCGGAAAGTATTCTGCTGTTCCTCCTCCCGAAAAGAAAAAGAGACACTATGACAAAATTGAACGAATCACTCAAGAAGAACTCTTCGATGTGCTCGTCCAGAATGAAATGATCAAACCAAGAGAAGGTGGTCCTCCAAAGGATATGGGTCCTAATCATGCTCATCACTTATTCTGCAAGTATCACAACTCCACCGGCCACGACACCAACTCTTGCCACCACTTGAAGGACATCATCCAAGACCTCTTTGACAATGGAGATCTAGAACGTCCCAACGTCATCACCAATCCTCTTCCTCGTACTCCATGAAGAAGATGAAGCTTCGAGAAGAAATCAACACTTACCCCTTTGAAGCTACAACTACCCTCTCCCTTTCTCCTTTGATAGAAGTAGATTAGGTTTTAAATTTCCAAGTATGAACTCGAAGAGTCGTTCTGTCTTTCTAGTACTCCTCACCTCCTCTAGTTTGTGTCTTCTAAACTATCGAGACTGTTCTTAAATTTCTCAATTAATTAAAGTAATTTTCTTTTCCTAAACACTTCCCCTAAGGTTGTTCTACCTCATGATTATCATTTAATTCATGCAAAATAATGGACCCTCCATTCCCTAGTCATCGCAAAAAATAGAGATTTTTAAGCGAGTTTAAGAAGAAGTTATACTTAGGAAGCTTAAGGGCTAAACATTACCCCTACTGAAAGTCAAAGGTTAACAAATGAAGAAAGCCAAAGGTGATGTTGTCAACATTCATCCCAAGAAGAGTGGGGCTACTCAATTCAAGGCTTTGAGAATACAAAAAAAAAAAAAAAAAAAAAAAAAAGAGAAAGAAAAACTCTCAAGCCTTCATCGCCCCACAACAAGGATGGAATTTCAACAAAGGCAAGAAGGACTCTCCCACAAAGAAGAGGAGTCAAGTGATACCAACAAAAGAAAAGAGGATTCCTCAATATCCTCCTACATCAAGTGAAGAAGACTTTCAGTATCAAGAAAAATGTTTACCCTTAAGTCATACTAATGATTGGCTTTCTTCTCAAACTTATTTAGAAATTTCTAGATGATGCATGGTCCATAAAAGGTAGAATAACTTTTCTAGATCCTTGAGCCAAGTAGTGTTTCTTATTGAGTCTAGGGGCTTTCTGTTAGCCACTCTCATACACACTCTTGAAATCCAAGCATCAAAACTGGGGCTTCCTAACCTTTCCTCCCCCAGTCAATCTCTATTTCAACTCTTCAAAATAATCGAATCTGCATTAGGGGCTTTCCTCTTTGCTCCTCACTCTCATCATCAGAGAATACACTTCTCCAAAAAATCAATGCTTGGATCACCTTCCAAAGAATAGAGTCCGTCTCTCCTAAACTAAACTTGAGATCTCATCTCTCTCTCCTCAATAAGATTCTCTCCTCTGAGTTCTCTTTAGGTTACATGTTACTTTCAAAAAAAAAAGAGAAAAGAAAAGAAAAAGACGCAAAAGAGATGCCCGCTAGATTGAAAACCCGAAAGGGCGGTCTAGGCAAAAACCAGGGTGCGTCACTAAGAAAGAAAAAAAAATAAAGGTCAAAGGGAGTATTCTCCAACCTTCTTCATCGAGCGTCATTCGATCTTCTTCAAATCAAATCAACAAGGAGAGTCTTCTTCGATCATCTTCAAATCAAGAGAGCAGCTTCACAAGTTTGTTCACAAAGTCATCTACCACTTGCAAGTAACTTGGGGCTTGAGACACCAAAGGGCCTTGGACATAAAGCCATTACGACAGTCGACAGATGTATAGTCGTTTGTCTCCTAGAGACACGATTCAAAGGAGAAGTAAGAATGAAGATTCTCAACATGCCTAGATATGTTCACACAAGGATACTCATCGAACGAAATTCTACAACAATATAACCTCGCTGACTAGCAACAGATTCTACAAAACCTGATTTAGTCCCAACTTGTCAAACATAAGTTCACTCATATATTTCACCCCTCTCAAATACAAATCCATACACATATCCCTACATGTCCATACACCATATACTCATACATAAACTCACCACTAAAATGACCAACCGGCCATTTACACGAACAGACGTGAGCACCACCACGTGAGTCCAGTTAAACAACTAAAATTTGAAAAAAAAATCTACTTGGAATCTTTATGTGCTGACAGGTACAGAAAGGTAAGAATCATTCGGGTCCATCCGAGACCATCATGCATATATCCTTGCATTACAGGGGCCGACAGAGCCTCCATCTCAACCAACAACTTCAAAGTCTGTGATGGCAGCAACCTTCAAGTCCGTGACCTCGGCAACATCAACAAAGTCTGTGACGGCAGCAAACTTCAAGTCCGTGACCTCGGCAACAAACTTCAAGTCCGTGACCTCGGCGACATCAAAGAAAGTCTCGTGACGGCAAAGAACTTCAAGTCCGTGACCTCGGCGACAACTTCAAAGTCTGTGACGGCAGCAAACTTCAAGTCCGTGACCTCGGCGACACCAGCAAAGTCTGTGACGGCAGCAACTTCAAGTCCGTGACCTCGGCGACAACTTCAAAGTCTGTGACGGCAGAAATCTTCGAGTCCATGACCTCGGCGACAACTTCAAAGTCTGTGACGGCAGCAAACTTCAAGTCCGCGACCTCGGCAACAACGGAAACGTCAGTAACCTCGGGTGGCGCACTTCAACAACTTCATCAACAAATAGGTATCTTCAGAATTGGGTCAAGTCCTTGATTCCTCAGTATGATTTTACCTTTTCAAAAAAAAAATCCCTCTTCAAAATTGCTTTTCAAAAATGCTTTTCAAAATACCTAAAATAGTCTTTTTAGTGTTTTGGAGTCGAACTACGTTTGGTCTGATTCTCTCTTAGAGATACGTAGGCAGCCGTGCGGCACGACCATCCCAATGTTCAGAATGATGTCTTTCTATCGACGACATGACTTCTTCCATAAGTCTTGTCGCCGAGGGACTCTGTAGACACCCCATTCTGAACCAATAATTCATGATTACACTACTCTTCGTCTCTCTTTTATGTTTTGATGAAAGCATATTAGTTTCGTCATGTTTCGTTAAGTTTCTAACTAACCTCGTTAGTTTTGGACCTAACTGACTAACGGAATAACTGAAGAGGGCAGAATTGTCCACAGACAACAATATCTCGCGCGAAATAGCGTGTCTCGCGCGAGATATCCCCTCGACAGGATGTGCAGAAATCACTCTCCTTCTCCGTTTCAACCTCTTTTCTTGATAAACCTCATCTAATCCGGTCATCCAATCACATTTGGGTTCTGGAAGCTTCCTTGAGAGTCCTAATCTTGATGACAAAGTAATCCATCCACCTCTTAAACCCCTATAAATACTTGGTGACTTCCACTGTTTCAAAGGTCTAGATTTCCACACAACACACACAATTTGTTGGTTTCTTTTCACGAAAGACTCCTTCAAATCACTCACAAAACCTCCCTAAAATCACCTAAAGTTTGTTTATCAACCTTGTTGATTAACAAACATCCAAACCCGAATCAAGAATTGAGGCGAAGCTCTGTCCGCATCAAGAACCGACTCTCATATTGAGTCGAAACTCTGCCCAAATCACTTCTCGACCGAAAAGACATCTTAGAACCATGTTCTAAATCAAACACTCCCCAAACGCTAGGTAAACTCCTTTACTTTTACTCTCTTCTTCTCAATCTTTCTCTATTGGCTTTTAGAGTGGTGTAATCCCATCAAAAGGATTGGCCTAGAGTCCCTTCAATCGATGAAGGCGATCTCGAAGCATACAATCCGACATTCCTAATCAAGAAATTGATTAGGGTTTACTTGTTTTTCTTTAATTCTATATATTGTAAAGATTGAAAACCTCTCTTTTCTTTAGCAAGATCAATCTCCGGATTGGGTGAAATGGATGCTCCTTGACCTACCCATTTCATAACCTAAGCCCCGAACCCAAATCTTTTTCAAAATGGTTTTCCTATGTTTTCAAACGAATAATATAGGTGGCGACTCAAAAAGATAAAATTCTTCTCACAACGCTACACATTGATCCCCTTTTTTTTTTTTAGTAAAATGTCTTTTTACTTGTTGATAACAGATTGTCTCGATGGCTAAGTTAATGTCCAAAGAAATCAGGATATGGAGGGAAAATGTGATACCTTTGATATGAGTAGGGTTGAATACGAGATGGATTTGAAAGAAGCTGCAAGGATACTGAGGGAAAAGGGATTGAAAATCAGGGACAAAAATGAAGAGATTTTAAAATGGCGGTCCAGGCTTGCAAGTGTCGATATCAGACATGCAAGGGAGATGGAAGCACTTCGAGATGATTTGGTAATTGATACTGCGAAAGCAGTTTTTGAAGCTAGAATCCAAATGATTGAGGAATATCGGGCAGGAGAGCATGTGAATTGGGACCTGAATGATGAAAAAACAGCTTTGCAGCGGATCCATGATGAAAAGGTGAATGAGGCCTCCAAGGACCTTGAACAGGCTGATGATGCCCATGACAGCAACACGGAATGACTTTCAGGATGGGACGCACAAAGAATGGGATGCTGAAGAAGGAACAACAGAGGTTGGAGAAATTACTCCCAAAGCAACACCTGAGGCGGATGCCATCTGAAAAAGGTAAAATAAGTTTGTTCTGGTTTTTTGCTGGTATTACTGGGGTGGAATTCCAAAGACAATTTTAATTTTGTTGGTTATGTAATAGGTCCATAAGAACCGAAGACAATTTCTTTTATGTGTTGGGTTGGTCCAACACTTTTGCGTTTAACTTTGGCAGTTTGGATGTTGGTTTAACTTTTTAGGGATGTTCTTATGGTAACTTTAGTTGAATTAGGGTTTAGTAATTTTCAAGCATGTCAAGGCTTGTTTCATTTTGGATGAAATTTTTCTTTGGATGGTCATTTGTTATGCTCGTAAGGTGACATGATAGTATGTCAAAGCAGTAGACACTTAAGATGACACGTACATGTTATAACCATAAGAATAAAACATGAGATCAATCATTTAACTGAGTGGGAATGGGTAAGCTATATGAGTTTACCCATATAGGCCCACCCCACACCTAAATTAAAGAGATAATTTGCGCTCCAGGCGAAGGTGTGGTAACCTAACATCTTAAGAAAGAGGTAATTAACTCTTTAAACCTTAGAAGGGATTGTGTACCTTTACTTGAGAAGAGATGGTCAGTCTCTGACGGAGGAGAATTCGTTGTCCTTCTGACTTTGCGTACTTTCGACATGTCCCCATTTCCATATGTCAACACCTCATAAGACAGAGACATGTTAAGAATGGACGTCAACTATGTTGACGTCCCTCCACAAGTTGTGTTAGTGACATCTTGATTTGCAGTGAAGTAAGAAAAAAGTAAATAGGGAAATGAAAGGTTACAAATAAATAAAGGATTGTCCATACCTGGGATGAGATGAGTTTAAGGGGAGCATTGTTTAGATGTAATACCTTTTAAGGTGAATGGCGTTCCAACTTCGTGGTATCATTTGGCCATCCAAGGTTGACAGACGATATGCTCCTTTCCCGGCCTGTGCATCTATTAGGTAGGGTCCTTCCCACTTTGGGGCGAGCTTGCCTACATTGAGTTCCTTTGTATTTTGGAATGCCTTTCGTAGGACTAAGTCTCCTACTTGAAACCTTCTAACCCTTACGTTTTTGTTGTAAGACCTGGCTACCCTTTGTTGATATGCTGCCATCCGAACTTTGGCCATGTCCCTTAGTTCGTCTACGGTATCCAAGTCATATGTCAAGATATCTTTATTATGTTCAGATGTCAACAAACTGTATCTGGCCGTAGGTACAAGTACTTCTGCTGGAATAACTGATTATGTCCCAAATACAAGTGAATAGGGAGTCTGACCAGTAGCATTCTTAGATGTCGTCCTGTCAGCCCATAAAACCATTGGTAACTCCTCTGCCCATCTTCCTTTCTTTTGGTCCAGTCTCTTTTTTAAGTTGCTTATGATAATCTTGTTGCTGGACTCTGCTTGTCCATTTGCTTGAGGGTGAACAGGTGAAGATGTCACCATCTTGACTCCCCAACTATTCAAGAAATTCTGGGTTTTCCTACTAATAAACTGGGAGCCGTTATCACAAATAATCTCTGAAGGTATCCCAAATCTGCTGAATATATATTTTTTTGATAAAAGAGATAACTTCTCTATCTCGGACTTGTACGTACGCCTCAGCTTCTACCCATTTAGAAAAATAGTCTGTCATGGCTAGTAGAAATACTCTTCCTCCTGGTGCCCTGTATAATTTTCCTACGATGTCCATTCCCCAAACTATAAACGGCCATGGCGACAGGATAGGATGCAGTAGTTCAGCTGGCTGATGCAGGATGTCACCATGTCGTTGACAGGAGTCACATTTCTTTGCATAGTCTGCGGCGTCTCTTCTCATTGTGGGCCAAAAATAGCCCATCCTAAGAGCCTTGGTATGCAGACTTCTGCCCCCGGTATGATTTCCACACTGTCCTTCATGCAGCTCCTTGAGAACCTGATGGGCTCGGTCTGCTTCTAGACATCTTAAGTAGTGACCTGCAGCAGATTTTCTAAACAAAAGGTTATCAATAAGTAAATACTTAGATACTCTTACCCTGAAGGCTCTAGCATTTTTCTCCTCGACTGGGATCGTATCATCTAAGAGATACTTGATAATAGGAGCTGTCCAAGAAGTTGCTGCTGGAGGGGAAGGTATGTCGACATCTAGAACGAACAGCTCAAGACGATCAATTGCTGGGATGTCAACATGCACAATTGGGATACTTGTCTGTGAAATGCTTTTGAAGGCTGAACCTAAGTTTGCCAGAGCATCTGCTTGAGAATTTTCCTCTCGTGGAATCTGCTCCAAAGTAAATGTTTTGAATTTGGCCGCCAGAATTTTTACAATTTCCAAATATGTCGTCATCTTTGCATTTTTTGCTATGTAGGATCCGTTGTAATGGTTAACAATTAGCAAAGAATCCATAAACACCCGGATATGCTTGACATCTAGGTCCTGGGCCGCTGTTAATCCTGCAATTAATGCCTCATATTCTGCTTCATTATTAGTGGCCTTAAAACTGCAACTGATGGATTGTGGTATTATGTCCCCTTGTGGCGATTTTAGTACAACTCCAAGACCTGTACCTCTCATATTAGAAGCGCCATCCGTGTAGAGCGTCCAAATCTTCAGGATGTCGTCATCTTAAAGTTGTTGAACCTCCAATTCCACTTCTTGTTGCATGGTTGGACTAAAGTCAGCCACAAAATCAGCTAGAGCTTGAGATTTTATTGCTATTCTGGGATCATATTTAATGTCGTATGTGCTTAATCGTACAGACCACTTTGCCATTCGACCTGACATCTCTGGTTTTCTCATAACATTCTTAATAGGATAGTTAGTACGCACAATTATAGTATGTGTTTCAAAATAATGCCTTAATTTAATAGAAGCAGTTATCAAGGCTAAAATTAACTTCTGTAAACGAGAATACCTGGTCTCTGCATCTAAAAGTGTCTTACTTATATAGTAGATGGGTTGCTGACTACCATCTCGTTCTGTCCCCAAGACTGCACTTACAGCGCTTTCTGATACGGCTAGGTAGATGTAAAGATGTTCGCCCTCCTGAGGCTTGGCCAATAATGGAGGTGTCGACAGGTAACTTTTGAGCTCCTGAAAGGCTTCTTCATGCTGGTTCTCCCATGGAACTTCTTGTTCTTCCTTAGGATGTCATAGAAAGGTTTGCATCGATCCGAGGATTTAGAAATGAACCTGGTGAGTGCAATCTTTCCTGTCAATCTTTGGACGTCCTTGACAGATTGAGGTGACGACAGGTTGATAATAGCACGTATATGTTCTGGGGCAGCTTCAATGCCTCTTTTAGTAACCATATAACCCAAAAACTTCCCTGCCTTCATTCCAAAGTTGCATTTAGCTGGATTAAGTTTCATATTGAAACAATCCAAGATGTCGAAGGCTTGAGATAGGTTGCTTATGCGATCTTCGGCTTTCTTGGATTTTACTACCATGTCGTCAATATATACTTCCATTGTGTCCCCAATCTGATCTTTGAACATTTTGTTGACGAGCCTCTGATATGTTGCACCTGCATTTTTTAGTCCAAAAGGCATAGCAATATAACAATAAATACCTGTGGGCGTTATGAAGGCGGTGTCCTCCTGGTCAGATGGTTCCATCTGGATTTGTTGGAACCCTGAGGATGCGTCCATGAAGGTGAGGAGCTCATGTCCGGAGGTGGCATCAACTAACGAATCTATGTGAGGCAAAGGGAAAGGATCTTTTGGACAGGCTTTATTCAAGTCGGTGAAGTCAACACAGACTCGCCATTTCCCATTCTTCTTCTCAACCACAACCACGTTTGCTAACCATCTTGGATAATCTACCTCTTGGATCATGTTGGCTTTGAGTAAGCGCTCTCTTCTTCCTTGATGATCTGGTTTCTTGTTTTTGCAAATTTTCTACGTTTCTGGTGTACTGGTTTAAAACTAGGATCTATGTTAAGTTTGTGAGTGATGACATCTTTGCTGACGCCGGTCATGTCATCATGTCTCCAAGCAAAACTCTTTACTCTGCTTCTTAATAGGTCCACAAGCTTTTCTTCTATATCTGATGGGATGTCACTGCCAATAAGTACCTTGATGTCCGGATTGGAAGGATCTAGTAATACTTCTTTCACATCGTTCTCCCTGGCCTCCGGGACTTCACGTATTTTCCTCTGTAATTGCTATGCTTGTTTGGGAGACGTCGACGCCTTCATTGAAGTCTTATAACATTCCTTGGCCACCTGCTGGTCACTGTATATTTTGGCGACACCCCAAGGTGTAGGGAACTTCACGCACTGATGGTAAGTGGATGGTACATCCTTCATCCCATGAATCCACGGTCTTCCAAGAATGACATTGTAGGATGTTGCACAATCAATTACACAGAATCGCTCCATGATGTTGAGGCCCTTTGAGTAGATTGGAAGCTTTATTTCCCCCACCATTTCTTTGACCTCACCACTGAAGCCTACCAATACGGAGGATTTCTTGACGATCTCCGATTCTGGGATGTTCATTTCCTTGAGGGTGCTCAACATAATAAGATTGACAGAGCTACCCCCATCCACCAGGATACGTCGGATTGTACAATTGGTGATCTGTAAAGAAATAACTAGGCCATCATGATGGGGTTCCAACAAATTATCCCGATCACTCTCATCAAAGGTGATTGGATCCTGGCAAGATGTCGACATCCTGGGTTGTCTTTCTAGCTTCTCCTCTTTTGACTCCTTAGCATGTCTCTTTGCGGCAGAATAGAATGTGCCACAAATTTCTGAACCTCCACTAATGAAATTGATCACCTTTGTTGATGCTGGGGGAGAAACTGGTCTTTCGGCTTCATGAGGAGCTTCCGCATTTTCAGCCTTCTTCTTTCTGGATCCCAGCAACTCCTTAAGATGTCCCTTCGAGAGCAAGTAACTGATCTACTTTCTTAGTGCGATGCAATCTTCAGTAACATGCCCAAAGTCTTCATGGTAAGCTGTGATGATGTGCCACCAAAATTTTTCCGAAAGGTACTTTGAAATTTTTCGTTTCTTTGAAAAACCAATCGAAAAGACCGGAGTCGCCACACCATTTTTATTTTAAGGGCCAAAACTTTGAAAAATGCCCGAGATTAGAGATTTGGGTTCGGATTTCACGTTACATGCCGGGAAGGACGTTAGTGTGCATCCGGAATGCCTCGTAAAACGAGTCTTCCAAGCTAAAAACCATTTGTTTGTGTGTGTGTGTGTGTGTGTGTGTGTTACTTTGGCCAAAATGTGTTGAAACTGAGGAAAGTAAAAATTAGGAATTCTTTATTAGACTTTGGACAGATCCCATGATTTTTGGTGTGATTTTTGGGTTGAGTTTTGGTACTCAAAAGATTTTTGGAAGTTGAAAACCACTTCTGCCAGAATGAAAAAGACAGTGGACACTTGATTTTGAAATAGATTTAAGGGCTTCAAAACTTCATAATCTAAGAAAACTCAGAGAATGAAAGTTGTTCCAGACACCTCAAATAAGATTTCTGTGAAAGAATTTTTCATTTTGGAGAAGATTTGAGGACCCAAAACCTTCTGGAAATCTCATATATGAGATCTTGACTCCCAGAGACTGGTGATCTGACCTTCAAAAGAAAATTTGAAAAAGGGAGTTTTACCCACGAAAAAATAAAGTAAAAATATGTCTGGAAAGCTCTAGATGTTGGCTACAAAAAGTGTTTTGTAGTCAACACCAAATTACAAGTTTATCTGTGTCCAAAAAATTAGACCATGGACTGGGGTCTTAGAAAATTGCTACTGGACAACAACTTCTCAAGAAGGAAAACATGATTTTAAAGGGGGTTTGGCATCCATGATTGTCCCCATTTCCCTAGGTTTTGATTAGTGATCACTTGACATTTTAGTGGTGAATCAACTATATCAAACCATCCTTGGGGTACATTAGGACTAAGCACTTCATTTGCTTGGGAAGGGGGAATTTTATCCTTTGAAAAAGAGATTTGATGTATGAAAATGATTTTTAGGGTTTTGAAAATGTGTTTTCTTTGCAAGTAAGTAAGAACACTTTGAAAATAATGTTGATCCTTGTAGAAGATCATCCATGGAGATGAACTTCCATGGTGATCTTCTTGGATCTAAGACAAGAAGATGAACAAACTACATCTTGGAGTTTGAAAATGTATGCATGAAGGAGTTTAGGGTAAGGAGAAGGAGGGTTTACCAATCTTCTTTGTGTTTTGGAGTTTTTGGCTTGAATGTAAGAGTGTTTGAGGCTTGAATATGAGAGTGTTTGAGTGAGTGTGATTTTGGGTGAATAGTTGAGAAAAAGGTGACAATTCTAGAGAATTCTCACTGTTTTCTCACTATTTTCGCCAAGGTGCATTTGCAAATTGTGTTTCTTCTCCCTTATTTCTGAGACTGAAGGCCTCAATTTATAGCCCTCTGAAAAATACAAAACCATCCGCGCGGACATGATCTGCAGCGTGCACTGTTCATTAATTACAGCTTCAGGCTTTGGACACAAGGAATAAAATTCAAATTAAGCAACAGAAAATGTCCCAGCCATTTCTATTTCGGGTTTTTGACCATTTCTTTTGCTTTTTTGATTCTTTATTTGGTTTATCTTTTTTTGGCAATCCCTAATCTACCCTTACTTGGTTAGAAATGTTAGGAATGTTAGGAATTGTTAGGAATGTTATAACTTTCGTTAATTTTCTAACGAAAATACTAACAAGCTCAAATTGGAGCACTTACAGCAGCCCCTCGGCGACGGTGCTTTCGAAGGAAGCGGGGTCGTCGATAAGAGTAAGGCTCCATATTTGGCAGGATGATCAAGTGATCGAGTGGCTGAACCTAATGATAGGCTACCTACGTATCCCTAGTGGGAATCAAGCCGGTCGTAGTTCGGGTCTTTGAACCTGGAGATGATGGCGTTTTAGGTGCCTCGAACCTTGAAAAGCGAGCTCTGCAGTCGGGTACTGGAGAGAAACTCTGATGGGGATAAGAGATGACTATTTTGGTCTGATGGCTATCCGCTCTGCTGGGGATTGGGATGACCATTTTCGGTCGGATGGCTGAAATTGTATATCCGCTCTGCTGGGGATAAGGAATGACCATTTTCGGTCGAATGGCTGAACCTAATGATAGGCTACCTACGTATCCTTAAGAGGAATCAAGCCAGTCGTAGTTCGGGTCTTTGACCCTGGAGTGACTATTTTGAGGTGTCAACCTGGTAATGATGGCGTTTTAGGTGCCTCTGACCTTGAAGATGACGTTTTAGGTGCCTCGAACCTTGAAGATGGCGTTTTAGGTGCCTCGAACCTTGATGATGGCGTTTTAGGTGCCTCGAACCTTGATGATGGCATTTTAGGTGCCTCGAACCTTGAAGATGGCATTTTAGGTGCCTCGAACCTTGATTTGAAATGTTTTCTTTTAATGGTTTGGGATGGATGGTCCTTCGGTGGACTTTCCCAGTGCTTAGAAGGAGAGGGACCGTGGCCGTCTTTGATCGAGAAATTTGGACCTAATGATAGGCTACCTACGTATCCCTAGTGGGAATCAAGCCCTTTCGTAGTTCGAGATTTACTCGAGATTCCGTTGGCTTTTGGGATTCCGTTAACTTTGCTGGGGATTTTGTTAGCCTTTGCTGGGGAAAAATCAGACGTATTCGTCGGGGAAATCGGTCTTACGTTTTACTGCCGGGGAATAATTTTGATGAAAGATACGGGATCCCGTTTCTTTCTCGGGGAGATCGGACTAACGTTTTACTGCCGTGGAATGATTTTGATGAAAGATACGGGATCCCGTTATCTTTCTCGGGGAGATCGGTCTTACGTTTTACTGCCGTTGGTGATTTTGATGAAAGAAACGGGATTTCGTTATCTTTCTCTGAGAAATCGGACTTACGTTTGACTGTCGTTGGTGATTTTGATGAAAGAAACGAGATTCCGTTATCTTTCTCGGAGAAATTGGACTTACGTTTTACTGCCGTTGATGATTTTGATGAAAGAAACGGGATTCCGTTATCTTTCTCGGAGAAATCGGACTTACGTTTTACTGCCGTTGATGATTTTGATGAAAGAAACGGGATTCCGTTAACTTTCTCGGAGAAATCGGTCTTACGTTTGACTGCCGTTGGTGATTTTGATGAAAGATACGGGATCCCGTTATCTTTCTCGGGGAGATCGGTCTTACGTTTTACGGCCGTCGAATGATTTTGATGAAAGATAAGGGATTCCGTTATCTTCCTCGGAGAAATCGGACTTACGTTTGACTGCCGTTGGTGATTTTGATGAAAGAAACGGGATTCCGTTAACTTTCTCGGAGAAATCGGTCTTACGTTTGACTGCCGTTGATGATTTTGATGAAAGAGACGGGATTCTGTTATCTTTCTCGGGGAAATCGGACTTATGTTTTACTGCCGTTGGTGATTTTGATGAAAGAAACGGGATTCCGTTAACTTTCTCGGAGAAATCGGTCTTACGTTTGACTGTCGTTGGTGATTTTGATGAAAGATACGGGATCCCGTTATCTTTCTCGGGGAGATCGGTCTTACGTTTTACTGCCGTCGAATGATTTTGATGAAAGATTCGGGATTCCGTTATCTTCCTCGGAGAAATCGGACTTACGTTTGACTGCCGTTGATGATTTTGATGAAAGAGACGGGATTCCGTTATCTTTCTCGGGGAAATCGGACTTACGTTTTACTGCCGTTAGGGTTCCTTTGAAAGGGGGTTAACTTTGGTTGACTTTGGTTAACTCTGTTAAGTTGAGGACTAAACTGCAGAGTCCTGAGATTTTAAAGGGCAAAAGGGTCATTTTGACCCTTCAAACCTATCCGCGCGGAGGGGATTGTTTCCCAGGCTGGTTTAAATGAGGGGCCGCCCCCTCCCTTCTTCTTCCTTACCAGTTTTCTGCAATTTACGAGAGGAGAGAGAGAAAACCGAGGAGAAAGCCATTTTTGGCCAAAAAACCTTCAAAAATCTTCCATTTTCTTTGATTTTTCAAGCAATGGAACACGGGGGAGTAGCTTTTCAAGGTCAAGGACGCGGCCCGGTCGCGGAGAGATGATTGGAGCTTGTCCGAATGAGGAGGCATTATGTTCTTTCGCAATCGATTGCGGAGGAGCCCTACCCTGATGCGTGGCAACATTGGGCCACTGATCCGAGTCTCCGAACGGTATACTTCGAATCTCTTCACTTCTTTTGTTGATTTCTTGCTTGGAATTGATTTTTGGTGATTTTTTTTTTGAAAATTTCGAATAATTGATGTTCATGGCCTTGGAAATGTGTATTTTGTTTGAAAAAAGAATGGGCATTTTTGCCAAAATTTTTTTTTTTTGAAATATGAGACTATGAAAAATTTCCTGAATTTTGGACGGACTTCTTTTTTTTTGTTGCAATGTTGACATGAATGTGTGCATGCTCTTTTTTTTTTTTTTTTTTTTTTTTTTTTGCAATGAGATGATGAATGATATGTATGCATTTTTTTTTTTTTGAGAATGTGTTTTTCTATGAAAAGTGGGACGGGTTTTTCGTTCCCTTTGATTGAATGAATGATTTGAAAAAATTGTTTATGTATGCTATTTCATGAAAATGGGACGGAGTTTTTGCTTCCGTTGAATGAATGTATGCATGTTATTTTATGAAAATGGGGCGGAGTTTTTGCTTCCGTTGACTCCTTGTATGAATTTTTTTTTCTTCATGTATGAATGAATGTTGATTGGGATTTGCTGAAAACTGTTCTCTTTTGTGCGAGAAAAATGGGGTTAGGTTCATTGTATGCTGTTATGCTGCCGAATTTTCTTCAAAATTTTATGATGCATGTGTATGCTCTTTCTTTATTTTAATGCAAATTTTTTTTTGAATGCAATTTTTTTTTGACTCTTTCTTTCCTTTTTTTTTTTTTTTCAATTGCGGGTGGAGATCGCTTTGTGACGCAAAGAATTGAACAAGATGAAGACTCGGGGATCGGTGGAGTCTCGTTATTGGTCTATGGGACCGGCTTCCGGATACGGGCGAGAGGAGCGATGATGAGTCCTAGACAGATCGCCGTTGAGACCGGTTTGTACGAGTTCATCGAGTGCTTGAGGGGTTGGTCAAGTTTCCCAAGAGCAAGGGTCTCGATCTTCGCTTTTGGCACGGCTTGGTGGGACGTGACCCACACATTTCACTTCTCCCGGGCGAGGCGACGGTTACGCCTTCGACTATGCTGCGATCACCGGTCCGTCCTTTAATGGACGCAAAGATTGAGTGGCGGGACGGTTACAGCCGACTTGGACCTCGCAGCCCTTCTAGGATTTTCCCTATTCCCAAAAAAGGGGATGGGTATGGAGTACGCTGTGGTTGAGGGAAAGATTGTGGAGATCATTGGGAGCTATGAGGCTGGGGATGAGAGGATAGGCGCTGAGCAGATTGCTAGGGCCTTTTTATGGTTTGCTTTTTCGAGCACTCTTTTTGGACATGCCGAGGGGACGGCTGTTTTTGCTTTGCTGCTGTCCCTGGAGGATATGAGGATGGCCGGAGAGGTATCTTGGGGAGAGGCAGGGCTGGCAGAGCTCTATTTCGCTCTAGATCGGTATAGCCGGAAGGCTGTCAGTTCCTTGACATGCTTCGAGTTCCCTCTGGAGGTATAAGCTTTCCTTTTGCTTTCCCTCTTTTCTTTAAGCACGTATCTTTTTTCGCACTTAATTGATGTGATCTTTACCTTTCGCAGGTATGGGCGTTGGAGTTCTTTCACGCCACGATGTGGCGACAGACGGCGGAGTACGTCGGGGCATTTCCAGCCATGCGTTCCTGGTCCAAGTTTGCCCGGGAGAAGAAGGGTTCCAGAGGGCGCACGACCCTCAAATCTGAGCCGCTACTTTTGCCTTTGACGGGGCGAGACGGATGAGGGATGATATTCTATCCCTGGGATCGTTTCGATGTGGCGCAGCTGAGGGGCGCTGAGGTATGGACCGTGCAGCGGAGGATTTTGAGGGGCTTGAATTGCGACGTCTATTATCTGGGGGAGAGGGTGACGCGCCAGCATGGCGTGAATTCGCCTTTGTTGACACCGATGGAGCCTCCTGCCGACATGATGCACCCTAGTGAGAGATCTCGTGACTCCGGGATGATTACGGGCGGCCCGGCACTTCTCAGGATTTGTGGCGATTGAGCCGTATCCAGTTTTTGTCTTGAGGAGGCTGAGGACGCCCCAGGTTCTTGATAGAGAGGGGTTAGGGATCCCGCGGTACCCTCGGACGGACTTTTCATATGTCCAGGATGGGGTCCGATTGAGGGTGCAGATCCCTCAGCCTGAGCGGCTTCCACGAGCTTTCCGGCCTCGTCCGGGTATGAAGGTATGGCTTCTCCTTCCCACCTCTCTCTTTTTTTTTTGCTTCTGTCTTTTCCTTTCTTTCCTGTCATCATTTTTCGCCTCAGCCCATTTCGACGCTTTTGCTTTCGTGCGGTTTAGGAGCCGGGTCGTGGAGAAGCTGACGAAGCATGTGATCGGGGCTAAGAGATTCATCAGGAGGATGGTGGCTTGTGGAGCCCCTCGGGCTAGAGCGAGGCGACCACAGCCGGCGCCTGTCAGGCGGGAGGCTTCCCCTATTCCTTCAGAGACTTCCTCCGAGACTCCTCTTTCTCCTCTCCTTGACCCCCGCGTGGTACTACCTTCGGATCACGTCATTCTCGGAGACCCGTACTGGCAGGGACACATCTGGAAGCATGGTGGATCTTCTTCGCACGTCCAGGAGTCCGACGCATTCACCTTCGGATATGATTTCTTTGCGGATCTTGGTTTTCCGTATCAGAGCGTGCCGGTAGGTCCTGACGAGCCTTCTTCCGGGGACGAGGACGATGATTCTGAGCCCGAGACATTTATGGCTACCGAGGAGGCGGGTCCGAGCCGCAAGAGGGACCGGGGGAAAGGCCCAGCCACCGAGGACTCTGACTGACGATCCCTCGAGACTGATATTTTGAGATTGATTTCTGAGACTGAGATTGTATTTAGACAGATACAGTTTATTTTTATGCACATTTTTTTTTTTTGCTTCTTTTTGTTTTTGGGAATGTAATAATCTAGGATTATTGTTATTTATTATTTTTTTTTTTTTGAATGCAATGCTGTATGAATGCAATGTTGCATGAGCCTCGGTTTTTTGGCAAGGGTGTAGATGTTTGGTGTATGAACTGGTTTGGACAGGTTTTGGCCGGGACAAAATATTCCTTTCGTGCAAAGCAGCTTGACTGCTGCAAAGATTTTTTTCGGGGGCAAACATATCCGCGCGGACAGGACTCGCATACGACATTGTCCTTTAATTTTGCTTCAGATCTGGTCTCCTTTATTTCAAATTCAAATACCTTCTTCAATGCCCGCCAAATGTACTCCATTTTCGGGGAGAAGGAGAGAAAAACCATGGAGAGAAATGAGAGCATGAGAAATCCACCCAAATTGTCCCAAAATTCTTAAATGCAATTCTTCACCAAGTTTAAAGAGTGGTCTCGGGAGATTATGCATGAGAGGAGATCATTCTTTGAAGAAAGGTACAAGGTACGATGTTTGTGGTCTCTCAAGGAATTGATTCCGGACTACGAGCTTTTGAGAGCTTCTTCCTCATTTTGAGACACTAGAAGGCATGTCTTTTGCCTTTCTTATAATGAGATGGTTCCGACTGTCGAAGAATTTCGGGCTTTGCTTGGTGGTCCGGAGGTGGAGGAGATTGCAATTCCTTTGCCCGGAGGAGCCTCTTTTGTTGACAAGCTGTGCAACCTTCTTCATCTTTCCCCGGAGGAAGCACAAGGTATGATCTGTGGTCCCGATCATTTTAACATTTCTGGTCTCCCTGATAGATTTAGGAGCTTAGGCTTGATTGATGATGCCTATTGGGATGCCTTTGCACTTTGCATGTTCGGGACCTTGTTCATGGTTTATTCTTTTCGGGATCCGCCACTCGGTCTCGCCGGATATGGTTGTTCATTGTCGCTGCGTAGACGTTGTACCTTTGATCTTGGGAGAGACTTTTCATGCTCTCGACAGGCGCTACGGGAAACGGTATATGCACGGGGCAGCCCATTCCTCTTGACTTTGTGGTTGATGGAGCGCTGGGGATTCTTCGGGAAACTTACGTGATGATCGAAGCCATTGACATTCGCCGGGAGAGGGGTCAGTCAGAGATTTTGATGATCAGGGCTCATGGGAGCGTTGGATGGCTGGTCGCCAGACAAAAGATATCAGATGGTCAGTGCCTTGTTGGCGGGTGGAGACTTAGAGGGTACTTCAGGACGGATCTCCCGTAGTTATGCTTTCGGGGCTTTCTCAGTCCAACTTTTACATCCCGTCTTTGGTTCTGAGGCAGTTCGGCCTGGAGCAGGTTCCTTTGGAGGATTTTGATGATATAGCCACCACCCTGGTGGCTTCTGCTTCTATGGATGATCCTTTGGTATTTCCATTTCTGTCCCGAGCATGGAGGTATGACGTCTTTCCTTCTCGGGTTATCCTCAGGCGTCCGAGACCGGTGTTCTTGACCACTTGGTACCTGGATTGGTACGAGAGGCATTTGGGGGAGACTCAGATGGCTATTTTGGGACGGCGTGAGGCCATTGTGGGTGCGTGAGGACCCGACGCTTCCGAGAGGAGGAGGGCCGAGGCGAGGGCCAACCCTCATGAGCGGAGATGCGGTGACCGACTATGAAGCTTATGTCAAGAGGCAGGAGAGGAGGACTCCTATGCTACTGGCCTCACGGGAGATGAGAGATGACGCTAGGGCTACCAAGGCACCGACGAGGCCGGGTCTCGATAGATCTGTTCCTATACCAGAGCTTGGTAGGAGGAAGACCGACATTTTTCCTGCTCGTAAGAAGAAGACTCGAAGGGGGAAGAAGAGGGGAGAGGCCAATGCACGAGTGGCTCGGGAGTGATTCCAGTTTTCCGAGTATCCCTTTCTTGTCAGAAAGGCACACATTAGTTTGATTATGTATCTTAGTTTCTTTTAGCAAAGTTGCTTCTGTAGGAATGAACCGGCTTAGACTCATCAAAAAGTTTTTAACTTGTAATGAATATTTGAATTGCTTCAGAGTTTTTCGAGACGCTTTCATGGTCTCGA